>ML180185.1:0-24569 GCA_004369135.1 Dendrothele bispora CBS 962.96 | reverse complement strand
TCTTGGATCATCAATGTAGTTTTATAATAGAATGTGAGTTTTATAAAAGTGGGACATGTGAGCAAAAGTACAAGGCCTGAAGTAAGCGTGAAGGGGAAAGAGCTGGTCTGCCGTGTTTGCCGTTTTGCCGGTGACGGCTCCGGAGCCCCCATACCATTTTAAGTAGCTCCCGGGGCTGATAAACCGGTCCCCACCGCTAATCAGTCACTTTTGTAAAACACGATCTGATAACTTAACTTTAGGTTTATAAAAGTTTTACAGTATCGACTGAATGAGGAGCATAATCAAAGCGAATTACGAATGGAAGTGAAGTCGATCTTTTGGCATAGCGGAGCAACATCGATTTGGTCGGAAAAGCATCAAATCTTCCCAGAGACGACGGTCAGTTGTGGCGTCAGCGTCGAAATGAAGTGGTCTACGCACCTACAACGCGTCGGAATCAGTTCCCCGCTCCGTCGCCATTTCCCTCCCCATCGACCGCTCCGACGTTGTTGCTCATCAGCACTAACGAAATCGTTAGAGCGCGTCAGTCAATTAACGGAAAACTCACCCATGAGCCGGATCCAACACCTATATCTGCTAGAATGATACATCAGTATGGACAGATGTCCATATTTTCTCATACATCAAAATGGACAGTTTGCCATGAGCTCATTATAGGGCATCCAGACACTGAACATGTGACCGAGAACAGGTCACAGTCATTTTGGGATTTCCCTTTTGGAGAAATAGTGACATAATGGCCAAAAATGAACAGGATTCTTATTGCCTAATGGAGATAGAGTATTTGATAATATTTTCCCACGCTTTTTAAAACTTGGAGCAGGTGCCTGATTATTTGGAAACCCTGAATATACCTTCCAAATGGAGATATAAGCTGTGGCTGAAGCAAAAAATGCAAAATATTTTCCAGGAGCCGGCAATGAAAATGTAAAACATGACATCATGGAGTATATATAGGTTGAATAGGGGTATTTTGGGTCAAGAAATCCAAATTTTCACTCAGAAATGCAATATTCTCAGTGGTTCATGAGATATGCAGTAGATACTAATGTAAAAGCACAGAATATCTTTGATGAAAATGTAAAAACATGATAGGTTGAATAGGGGTATTTTGGGTCAAGGAATTCAAATTTTTACTCAGAAATGCAATATTCTCAATGGCTCATGAGATATGCAGAAAATACTGATGTAAAAGCACAAAATCTCTTAAATGAAAATGTAAAAGAATATAGGCTTTTATAAGGTTTGTAGGCCAAAAAAATTAATTTCTCACTCAGAAATTTACTGTTTAATGATCCATAAGATATGCAGCAAACACTACTGTAAAAGCACAAAATATCTTCAATGAACACTGAGGAATTTGAATTTTAAATCAGAATGTAATATATTTAGTGATCTGTGAGATATACAGCATATTTATTGCATATGTAAAAGCATGGTAGTAAATAGCTGGTAGGCTTGTACAACACTAATGTGAAACCATAGAATGTGTAGATCTATAATAATAGCTTGCTGGTAACCAGCCATTTTTGTAACCAAAATATATAAGAAGATATTTTAGGTATAGGAACTCAGAGGTAATACTGGACAATAATGAAACATAGGTATTGCAGCCAATACTTGAATAAATCTCACTTGTTGAACAACAGGTGTAAGAATAAAGCTCAGGTTATATCTCAAATAGAATAAGAACAGACATAATATATTAAAGTTACCAATTTGATACTCTATATGTTATTGAAGAATATATCCATGTATAAAATCTATAAGATTCATATATCATTATCAAGCATGACTGAATGTATCTCATCTAAAACTTTTTCTCTGAGTTTGTAAATCCTAGTTTTGTTTGAGAATAATTAAATTTGTCATTACCTGTCCATATGACCACAATTCTTAAATCTGAAGCTCTCAAATTCAGAAACCAGTATTTGCAACAGCTAAATCTTTGAGCTCTTAAACATAAAGTATCTTCTTGTATAATTTCTGTTAATTTATCAGCAAGCTATTGTCATAGATGCATATTCTATGCTTACACATTAGTGTTATATTGGTCTACCAGCTATTTACTACTATGCTTTACATAAGTACTAATATGCTGTATATCTCATAAATAAATTTGAAGTAGAGACTATAGTGCCACTTTTGTGGTTTTTGGTTAAAGATATTTTGTGCTTTTACAGTAGTCTTTGTTTATGTTATAGATCATTCAAAATAGTGAATTGCTGAATGGAAAATTGAATTCCTTGGCCCAACCCTAAAAAACCTATTTTTTTACATTTTCATTCAAGAGATTTTATGCTTTTACACTAGTATTTGCTGCATATCTCATAAACCATTGAGAATATTGCATTTCTGAGTAAAAATTTGAATTCCTTGACCCAAAATACCCCTATTCAACCTATCATGTTTTTACATTTTCATCAAAGATATTGTTCATTTTTGGCCATTATGTCACTATTTCTCCAAAAGGGAAATCCCAAAATGACTGTGACCTGTTCTCGGTCACATGTTCAGTGTCTGGATGCCCTATAATGAGCTCATGGCAAACTGTCCATTTTGATGTATGAGAAAATATGGACATCTGTCCATTATTGATATATGATTCTAGCAGCTAGAGCTGGCCGGGATTGGTGAACCTGTCCACTTCCACGGAGGTCCATATGAGGTAAGTAGCGTCCGTTGTACTTTCAGTCTAATTCAACGACTGTTTGATACCTTCCACAGTCCGCACCTACGCAACTCGCTCCGCCTGCGCCGATTATGGCGTGTGTAGTTCCGTTGCCCAGAAAAGCCGAGGGCATTCTCTTGCATCACGATGCTACCAATACCTCCTTATTCACCCCCCCAAACGGCGACAGCGGCTTTTTTGTGGAGGGTGCGACTACTCACAGCCTCCATCGCACAGATCGCGGTTTCGTCGGTGGGGATGCCGTGCAAGGAAACATCTCTGGATACGCACCGTCTGGCCCTCCCTCGCCATATGGGCCTGTCGCAATCGGAGGACCTCACACCTCTAGTAGCATGGGTGCCGATGTTAGTGGAGTTCAGTATGCAAACACTGACGGTCACAAGAGAAAGGGTTCTCCTCAGAGCTCAGTCCGAGTGAAGGAACCGAGGGTGGACAACGCGTTCGCGGGTGGAAATGGTGAAGATAGGGGGGAGGTACACAGACATCAACCGGCCTCAATGTAGTAAAATGTCGTAACAAGTAGTCATCAACGCGTGTACTTTTATAAATTAACCACAATATCGTTCACACCACTGTTACTCAATATTGCTTTTTCTGTTGAAGTTACTACACAATGGACTCGCATCAGAATATCCCTCCCGAAATCCTTCTCTTAATCATGAAAGAACTCCGTGACTCGACGCTCTCTCTCGAAACAGCCGCTCTTGTGTGTCGTGCTTGGCGCGGTCCAGCTCAAGTCTACCTGTTCTCCCAGATCCATATTCGCAAGTCCCAGGATTGTAGTCGTCTATCTAAGATCTTCCAAAAGTCTCCACATATCGCGTCACTCGTAAACAGGCTCGTCATCCAGGAGTTGGATGTGCGGGAGATATCTGGGCCTATGAAAGACAGAACGTCGATTTCGAAGGTATCTTACACTCAATCCAGGGACGCTATCAACATTGCGTCTATACTAGGCTCGAGTGTTCGTGAATTAGGTATATCCGTGTATCCGTTGCACAAGAACAACCTCGAATTCCTGAAACAAATGAAACGAGTTCAAACGCTCAAGGTCGAGCATTGCGACGAGATACCGGTAGACATTTTGATTGAGCTCATCCAAGGCATGCGTAATCTCACTTCGCTCCATTTTTTTGGCGGAGAAAATGATCCCAATGCGGAAGAGTACGAAAATGATCGTTTGCAGTTTTCGGCAGATATAACAGCTACTGCGAACGGGGCCTCTTCGGCTGTCGACATGTCTCTCTTTCGACTGACTCGGCTGACGTTGGACAGAACCGAGCATCGGCTGGGTTTGCTCAAGTTTCTTCTCGATTCGAGGCATTTTGATCTAGGAGCACTGAAAGACTTGGACTTCACGTGGATGCAAGCGGAAGATCAGTCTGGCATAGCCACGTTAGACTACACGTTTTTGGACAGGCTGCTCAGAAAGGTGGGGAACAACTTGCACAGTTTGACGTTGGGACTTCACTTTTCAGGATCGCGTTATTCTTTCTGTGATCAATACCTAGGTGCGCAAAACAGTACCTGATGGTGCGCTCTTTGTTGTGTTCAACTGACTGAAGCTATCCTCTGTAGAGCATTACACGATGAACCCAGTGGCTTCACCCCTGCAATCCCTAGTCACTCTCGAATCCTTCTCTATCGTCGACCGAGGATACAATCTTTTTGACCCACATGTTTGTTCGGCATTGTTGAATAGTATCCCCTCATCGTCTTTGACTCGCATCCATTTCAAGACCCTCATAGACGTTGATGACTTTACCGAGCTGACCCCAGCCTCTTTTGTTGAACCCGAGGAAGACCCGGGTAGAGACTGGAAAGCAGTAGACATCCTCTTGAGACACGAAGATCGGTTCCCTGTCCTCACAACCGTTACTATCACCATCGTTCTAGAATTTGACAGCGAGATCTGCGTTAAGGAGATGGTAAGGCTCAGCACGGATACATCTGCGGATGACCGGTATCCGTACCGGCAGGTTTTTGAGTTTCAAAAATCCAAACCTGTATCCGCCCGGTTTCGTGGGCCGGATAACCGGTATCCGGAGTATCCGACCTGCCGGTTACCTGAAAAATGCAGGTACCTGCAGGTAAAATGCAAATTTTCTTTCAAACATCAATGAAAAATAGATGTAAAAACTTATTTATGTGTCAATCTAAAATATTTCAATCTAAAAAAATAAATTAATCAAGTGTGAAACATTTTTTGAGGCTTGTATTGATTTATTGTGATGTAAAAGGCTTGATTTATGTAGAATCATCTATATCTCAGCCACTAGAGCACAGATTTAGGGAATTTCTTGACTGTTAGTTAGGATTATTCCAAATGCATCTTTTTCATTTCTAGAAGTAGCTATAGAAATTTCATTCTGCTTATTTATTCAGTCTGCCAAAAACTGTGGCACCATAAATTTCCAAGGCAAGGGGCCATTCTAAAATTACATTCAGTATGCCATATTATGGGAATTGATAAGTTGTACAAATTTCATTTCTAGGTCATGTTTTAAAAGTCAATATATCAAGCTGTAAGAAGGTAGATATTCAAAATATTTTTTAATGAATAAAAAATGTTCAAATTTCTAATGGATTCATTGATTAAACACAAAATACAATCTTTAAACATGAATAAATAGTACCTCATTGCCAAATATCTGCAACCATTTGCAGGTTTGTGCAGAAAGTTGTAAAAAAAATCAAGTATACCAAGGATTTTTCTCAATAAAAAATACTAATTGTGTATGCCGGATACACCAGCTACCTGCCGGTTTTCACTTTTTTTCAAAAATTCAAACCGGTATCCGCAAGTATCTGTATCTGCGGATCCGGATACTTAAAATTACCTGAACCGGCCGGTTTTCCCACGGATAACCGGCAGGTTAACCCGGCAAAACCGGGATCCGTGCTGAGCCTTAAGACAGCAGCTCCAAGAGTCCGAGACGATGTGTACTTATGTTTTGGCACTCAAGCAGAGGTTATTAGATAAATAGAGTTTCTGTGTCAGTACGGCCCTGTATGGGCAAAGAACGGCAGCTCTGATTGACACTCAAGAACGAAAAAGGAGTACCGCACCTCCAGAAACATACCACTTGTTAACAAACCGTGTAATGAAATGAAACGAATAGTTTGTTTCTCGCAGGCTCGGGACTCAAATTCTGACACATAATTTACCTAATCAAAATGACATCATTTTCCTGCCCTCCGTTTCCCACTGTTCCTTTTCCTTGCTTACAAATTATCCTCTTTTCCCTGGCCGTTGATTTCTGCTTACAAATTATCCTCTATTGCCCCGCACTCTTTTGCCTGGCACCTCAGAAGTTCCTTTGCCTGTCCGTCAACGATTTCTCTTCGTCCTGCTGGTAAGATAGTCTGGCCAACATCAAAAGGAAGTAGGCCATCGCTTCGTGTGGCAAGTACGAGGCCGTAAGCCGGCTACCATAAGATCAGAGGTGCATGACATGCCGAATTCTAAGTGACACCAGCTTGAAGTGCCGGTGTCTGGTGACCCGGCGACTTTGTGCCCTTGTGCCCTTCCCATGAGCCTTGGTCGTATTCATAAGAGACTGAATGACGGCAACCGTAATAAAATGGTCTTGTAATAATGCTTACCTCATGAGAACATTTTCACCATCTGGTCTCGTAATTTGAATGGGATAAGATAAGGATTTACTATATGGGGATGCACAAAGAATCCTAGCCAGCTACATCGTAACTCCTTCAGGTTTGCTTGACCCTGATTTGACCGGCTTTTTTTGGCTTTTTTCAGTGGATCAAACCGGGCAAGTCACAAGGGGACCAGCCAGCAGGGTTTTGGTAACAAGCTGCCTCAGCAACCATTGAATTACATTGAATTTTTGTGACATGCTGCTTGGCAACAAGCGGGCAAGCCAGCAAAGCCGGCCAAAGGAATCACGTCATTTCACGATGTAGAGTTAGTAAGGACAATTCCCTAAAGGGCCTCGTAATCTGCTTACAAATTACCCTCTTTTACCCCTCTCCCTTTTTCTCTGGCCGTCAACTCTGCTTACAAATTATGTACTCTCTTTGGCCTTGTCGCTGCCGTTGTTCCGTTTCTTCCTATGGACGTCTATGTAAATACCATTTTTCTTCGTATGTACCCCCGCTGGTCTTTGCATCTAGGTTGGCAGTATTCCTCTCCGCTTACAGATACTTCTCTTTTCATCTGCGTACTTATTACAATACTTATCTAAGTAATACGGACGGTGAAGAATAGGAGCGATACTAGAATGGAGTGGAATCTTAGATGCAATGGCTGCGAGCCAGTTAGTACAACTTGAAGGAGGCATTGCTTTCGAATCTAAACAAGTAGCGCTCAGTCTTCAGCCATGTATTCTCCATTTTCACTTTGTCATGCTCCCCTTCCATGCACCCTATTCCAAGCTGACCGAGCCAACGTTTGCTTTCATCAACACTATCCAGATCCGAAAAGACCATCATCTATTCTTATTTTCATTATTATCTTTTCCGGTCCCACTTACTATAAAACCTTTCAGGCGGTGAGCTCAAACACTGTTTTGAATTACTTACAATTGCCAATTGGAAATTTTCACACGAGATCTCAAGTAGTTTGATCGAATAGCGCTCCAATTCAGTCAAATTTCTCGATACGCGCTATGTTCAGTCCGGGGGACATCTCTGGCATGTATAAAGCCTAAAGGACTGTTCGAATACCTGTCAGTACCCCTACCTACATAAAAACTCTTGCGATTGCAATGGAGGCTGCATTCACCTCATCGCTCATGTTCCCTCAGCAGCTGGACGACACTCAGTCAGAAGCAGTAACACAAGACTACACTCTCATTGTCTTAGCTGTGTTTTTTTCTGCTGCTGCGGCTGTCTTTCGCCTTCGTTACCCTTGTCTCACTTTATCTGGACTCAAAGAGTTTGTGGACAAACTGGACGACATAGTACATAGATTCACCGAAGAGGGAGGATCAATAGGACATTTCAGGATTGATGTTAGCAGGTGTGCTGCAGTTCAAGCATTCAGTACTGATGTTGAACGTTAAATGTTCAACTTCTGCTCATCTACATAGCCTTAGACGAAATATCGATGATATTGAATACGAGCGGAATAACAACATCTTCCTCTGGTCCTCTGTACACCGATACCTTCGATCCTCATTAAACACCCCCGGAAGATTGTCAAGTGTTATGACGAGGCGCGAGAGTTACAAGTCTTCATATTGGTGCGAATCCTGATATTCACTTGTCTGGGGCCTCACCATACTTGTTCTTTTTCCATCTATTGATTTTGCAGAATGCTATCGCTCATAAGCGTCGGGCCCTTGAAGACTTCGAGGATAACTATCGTCGCAGTCTCAGTGTTCAGGGAAATACAGAGCCCTCAACTGCAATCGGGTACACTACTGCGAGACTTTGAACTCCCGGAACGATGAGGGAACCAATGGTACGAATGGCTAGTCTCGTCCTGCCATGAAAATTTGCATTCTGACTACGTCGTCACCCCGAAATCTTGGAAGTCACTTGTTGCTGGTCCATTGAATATCACGTTTCTCTTTCAATTATTTATGTTGTTTTGTTCTGCCTTAAACCCTTGCATCATTGCTACATTAATTGCTTTCTCGTCGCTGTTGGTTAAGATAATACCATCAGTGATATCTATAGCCATAGTTATGTATAACTTAGTCTGCTACAAGGACGTATGGAAAATACACCAGTAAATTTTCTCAGGTATCGGATGTTGTCAGACACTAGTCACACTATAATTGACCCAATTTCTTCTCTGTGGCGCTATAAGCACTTTATAGCCTCATGTTGCATAGTATAATGATAAATCATATAACAGTTGGCAGAATAGAGTGTTCGGACCGACGCCGATGCTCCCCAACATGAAGGAAATGCTATGATTCACAAGCGTGAGACTCAAAAACTCCAGACTCTGGGCTTGTTAGCTTATAATTGCCACCACCTCTCGGACACCTGTTCTCTGATGTCAATGCAAAGCTATACCTGCCACAACCCTGGTGTTGCATATCAAACTGTCCAGTGAATTTGATCATTTCTTTCTCAGGTTCAGCTAACCTTTCTTCTGGTATTGAACTCCATCATTCTTCTGTATTTTTGAGAATTTTAGCTCGGTGTGGACCAAAAACATAGGCCGGTGCAGCCATGGGAGACCAGGTGAAGTCAACCATCGAGGTGGGTTGCATGGATGTACGAGTCGGAGATGGAAGAATGTAAGTATTCAATGGTCCGGGTACTTAAGTGGGCAAGAGTTAAATCCGATACCAAGGGAAAGAACTTCGTTTTGTGCATTTTAGTCGGCTCAGATGGAGGGAAGTAAGGAAAATCGTAGTCATCGCATTTGTCCGATCAACATGAAGCCATCCATCAGGGTACCTAGTGAGGTATCCACAGAGCCATCATGGATAAAAATCCGAGTCAATCATTCTGAGTGAGATGAGAAGAACACAGTAATAAGCTCATGATAAGCAACGTTGCTTGAAGGGCCCGTAACACGCCTGTAGACCGAAGAAAAAAGGAGTCCTTACCATTTCGCATGCCTCAGTTCAAATTTCAGGTCCTAGCGTAATGAAAGCAAAAATCCCGTCTCGCACTGGCGATAAACTTGTTCAACTCCCGTAGCTATGAGTTCAACTCGTTAAAGAAATGTGTAGATTAGCTGCTGTCTGTCGATAGACATTGCTACAGGCTAAGGCTTGCCAGACCGGGTTGCTTTTAGTATGTATCAGTAGGTTAATCCGGTATCCTCTCCGCCGATAAGATCGGTGATGGACCATGATATGAAAACACACGTGATACGAAGGTGGCTGCTACGCGGAATCCTCTGCGACGTCACCGACGTATCCAACTCACCAACAACTCGAAGCTCTCAAGTTACCAGAAAACCTGGAGTTTGAGAATTCAATGATGCTTGCGAAATGGTATTCACTCTCTGGTCAATGGATATTACCCAGAACTGACCCGAATATTACGGAGTCATATAGAAAAGCCATGTGCTCGAGTCCTGAGATGGCCGATCAGAGTATTGTTACATAAGGTAGGGCTCATGGACGAACCGCAAACATCACATGACTGTGACAGTCACAGTATACCCTGTCATCCAAGAAGGCAAAAAATTAATGGCACTCGTATTTAGGCAAAATTCACAAATCTGTCCCCACAGAAACTTTATAATGTACTAAAACTTGGGTTCTGTACAGCCCAATTTTTTTATTTAAGGGGTACTCTAGTGCCATTAATTGTTTCGACCTCTGTCACGCTTGTCATGTGACGTATGTGAATCGTCCATGAGCCCTACCTTATGTCTAAACCGTACTGGGAGACCATCTTTGAGCTTGGAATGTATCTATGACACTGGTATTTCTCATTAGAGGACAGCGTCTTAACTTCTCACTCTCAATCTGTGATTCATGATCTGTCCAGGTAATCATAACAGAGCTACGTCCTTTTAGCAATTGGGTTGCCCTGAAGAATGATTATACCCATAGAGAATGATGCTTGCTTCAAGTCTGCTGATTCGGTTTCCCACTTACCTTGTAATTCACTATGCTTGCTGATGAGATATGCCTCTTCTCGGTTCTTCCACACCAGATCTGAAGTCCTTCCTTTGTCGAAATCCAGGTCCTCCTGCTTCGAGAATTACTTTTGTTAAGTTGATGATCTGTTAAGACTCTATCCATAACAAATTGGACGTTGAGATAATGTAGAGTGATGGACTCATCAAGTATGTATGAAGGAATAGGGCCGTCGCTTCGTGCGGCAGGTACGAGGCCGTAAGTAATCCAATTAGGAAGACAAGATAAGATTGTTGATTTGCCAAATGGATATAACTCGTGGTAATTTGCACCGCCACCCTGCGACTCGCAATAAGCAAGAACGAGACCTCCTAAAGTCGGCCTCGTAATCACAGATGTGTACCAGTTCTCGCGGGAGGGTCAATTACCGAACATCAGCCAATCAGATTCATGCGAGCCCTCTAGTACCCACCACCTGTCAGACGTGACCACACCTTCCTCACTGTTTCTATTTCAACTTGCGCCCGTCGCTCGAGGATGAAAAGCGGTGAGCGGTGACTCTTCTTATGTCAGCGCCTCGGCTTTCCACCGGCAGTGTCGGTATATGATCATAGTCGAGGATTTAGGCATCATGAGGACATTATATGAAGTTGGCTCGGCAGTGTAAAGATCGGACAGATGTTGAAAACTTCCCTATAGCGCATCTATATTAGGGAATTTTGTCGAATCGTTGCGAGTTATAAAGTCCCCAACTGAGTTGGCCCTCTTACTCACCATCCCAACTTGATTGACATAGTCTGTTCCTCCCTCGCCTCAAACATTACAATGCCATATGCCGATACCTACATAAAGCCTCATGCAGCAATGGAAAAGTCTGAGGCTGCATCAACTTCGTCGACCATGCTCTCTCAACTGGACAAGACTCAGTTAGAAGCGGTATTGACAGTCAGGCAAGGCTACACTCTCACTATCTTGATGACTGCGTTGTTTTTTGCCGCCATCTTTCGCCTTCGTTACCCTTGCATGACTTTGTCTGGACTCAAAGAGTTTGTGGACAAATTGAATGGCATCATACATAAATTCACCGAAGAGGGAGGACCATCAACATATTTCAGGATCAGAATTAGCAGGTGTGTTACAGCTCAAACGTTAAGTACTAATACTGAGCGTTGAAATTCTGTTCATGCATAGCCTTCGAAGGAATATCGATGATATCGAATACCAGAGGAATAACAACATCTTCCTCTGGTCTTCTACACACCGATACCTCCAATCCTCGTTTGTCATTCTCTGGAAGATTATCAAGTGTTATGACAAGGCGCGAGACTTACAGGTCTCCATCTTGGTGCGAACTCGGTTATTGACTGTCCGAGTGTCTCATCATACCTATTCTTTCGCCACCTGTTAATTTTGCAGAATGCTATCACTCATAAACATCGAGCCCTCGAAGACTTTGAGGATAACTATCACCGTAATCTAAGTGTTCAGGGAAGTTTTTAGAACCCTCGAACACCATTGGATACACTACAGCCAGACTTTATAATTCTGGAACAAGTAGATCAATGGTACGAAGGGTTCATCCCAATTGTCCTGCCGTAATAAATATAAACTAAACACATTCTTACAGGACTTTTGGAAGCTTTGATGCAGCCACATCTAGATATTTTAACTCCTATCCAATTCCTTTACATTTAATTCTCTCTACTTATTCGAGTTCTTTATCTTGTTTAATGTCTCTGATTGCTCTACCATGTTCCTATCATTTCTGGCTTTCTAGACTAGTATGAGTGCCATACTAGTCATTGTAGCAGAACAGATTATCTTTTTCTGAATCCAAGTATATCTACCTCACTGATAACTGATAATAGTCATTCCACAAAGAAGGCCAAAGACCTACTGATTTCAGAACCATACATGCAAGAACTACACCCCTGGTCTTTCATAATAAACCACCTGTTGCTGGTCCATTGAATTTCTTGTCTTTTCTTTGCATATTTTATGTTTCTTTCTCTTTACATTATATAGAGTATATGTTTGTTTTCTCATCGCTATCCCTCTCGTGTTCCGCATTTCCCACTGGCTGATTGCCTTTGATATAGTCAAGTTATGTGTTTGCAATCAAATTCAGGGAAGAATGCAAGAGCGGGATCATATATCCGACTAGGGACCCAGAGCCTATTGGTGTCCAATTCCTAAGAAGAGATATTTCTTGTACATCGGAAGGAGGCATAGAAGATAGTACGAGGCTATATAGGATTGGAATCTTTAATTCAATTTGACTTCCAAACCGGAGTGTGTAAGAATGAAAACAAAGGATTAGAAGGAACACGGAAAACCTGTCTGAGTAATCCTACCTTCAGGACCACCATCAATGAACTTGACGGGCACTTCTCCTTGAGATTTTACTGCGTAGAGCAGTATTACTGGGATCGGTGTTCACACGTTCACAACCCACCTGCGAATAGGCTATGTCAATTTCATAAGTAGGACAGTGAGAAAGCATGTTATACCTAAAGATAAAGGACTGTATGAGTTTGATGGAGGATAGAGAAAAGATCGATGAGGAAAGAAAAATGGCGAGGTAGGCTGAGCGAGTCGAGATGAATTGAAACATACCTTTGAACCGTTTCTACTCCTCTTGCTTAATGTTGTGACTAGCTTCATGCCTCCACCTGGTTTTCCAGCTTAATTACTTTGATCGCGTCCCCGGAACCACAGAGTAATATATGAAAGAGAGGGCTTTAGTTGACTTTTTGGAACAAAAAAGTTAAATGGCAAGTGAAGTAGAAGAAAGTTTGAATAGGAGCAAAGGATTGGAACCGAGAACTGAGTGTACAATTCGAAGTATCGGTTTCAACAAACTTGATTTGATTTGATCTCTTGAAAAGACTTACATCATTGAGAGAACTTGCAACAGCTCCTGAATCATTGATAAAGTACAAAGTGTTTTTTGACGCACCTTTGTGGTTATTTACTACTCTGGGAAGAAAATCATTGTTACAGCTTTAAATTGACAGATTCAGCAATAGTGCAAACGAAAGAGGTCACAAAGCAATGACTGGAAAACTTTTGTTAAGGAAAAAGATGATATCTAAGAGATTGGTAAACAGGTGGTACTCGAGGACACTCAGAAATGTTGACCATCCCCACAGATAGATCCCTACACCATAGAACATTCTTTGATGATCAAAAGTTATAGCTATTCACTCCAGTTAATCTACTTTACAACATACTTATCGAATCCTTATGGAATAATTACACGATGCTTGATTTTTGTGTTCGACTGTGGTGCGCAAACTTAAATAAGATGGTCCGAGGGAATGTCGCACCGTGAGCAGCTCTCACGGGGTGAAACCTGTATAGTCTGCTCTTACCATGCACTGGTAATATACGGCTTTGGGTCTGGTGGACACAAATCGGATGGTCATGTCATTCCGAGTGATCAAATTTCTGAATGATAGACATTAATATATAACAAATCAACAAAGTAACACATTTCTTTTATATCTTATACTTGGGGACGAAAACTGTGATCGTAGGTATAAAGTGCCAGGCTCAAACGATAGCAACAACAAAGCAAACGGTATACATAAAACAACAGTGAGCAGAAAGAAAAAAGACGACAACGGAGAAAAGTTGAAATAGGAAAAGGTGATATCCAAAAAACTAGTGGACCAGTGATCATTATAGTGCAGCATTGGACTACCTATTTAACCAGATCAGTTGTCTCCGTGTCTCGGAGCCCTACAGCCTTGCAGTAGTGAGGTGATCCGACCGAAGAATCCTGGTATCACGTCTACGATTTCCCTCAGGATTTATACTACGATGACCTCGATATCATCATGACGATCCTGACGTTCATCAGCAGTAACATCCTGCAAAGACTAAACAAGTGGGAAAAGAACCATTACGGTGAGCCGCTGAAGAAGGTGAATATTGAAAAATACGCACCAGGACATCTACCCGTAGGGCTTGTGCTCGATCGTAACAATTTACAATGTTCCGGACAGCGACCAACGAGGCGCAAAGATACCCATATACTGAAGACCATCGGAAGATTGCTCTGCGACTCCACTTATTTTCAATCTCCTCAATCTCCTCTTCGATTCTGTGTGTGAACAGGATTTTTTTGGTAAATCGAATATTTTGTTAGTATGGGCCCTGTCGAGTCCTTGAGAGCGACATACCTATCAACACGATTCATGAAATCTTTTCGTTGCCTTGAGCTCCTTGCAGTGTGTTCCTTTACTGTGTCTTTCAATCCGGCCACGAATTTTTTCAGTTCAGATAGAGTGAGACAAGGGTAACGGAGGCGAAGGATGAAGAGGACGACGGCGAAAAGCAGCGCAACTAGCACAACGGCCCGGGGGGCGTAGTGTATGATTCACTGCGTTTTCTCAAAAAAATACAACGGCCATGATAGATACCGTATGTACAACCTATACTAACTATCATGTAAATAATAGTATCTTTCATAGTAATACATAAATGTAACTTCCATGAGTTCGAGGTGTGCAAGAAAGTCAACAAATCATGGGCCGATGGATAGGTAGGATAGATTGCAAAAATCCACGTGATCACATGCGACCACTTGTATAGTTAGGATTGAACGATAATCCTAACTGTCCTACCTTTCAGCGTAACGGTAT
The DNA here is from genome assembly GCA_004369135.1 of Dendrothele bispora CBS 962.96. Taxonomy (NCBI): domain Eukaryota; kingdom Fungi; phylum Basidiomycota; class Agaricomycetes; order Agaricales; genus Dendrothele; species Dendrothele bispora. The sequence continues at coordinate 9,705 of ML180185.1, read as the reverse complement.
TCACTAACGATAGAGGCTGCATAGAACCACATATAAACCCGCCCACCTCTCGTACAACTTCAACAAATTTCCGTGACCAAGTTCAACTTTCCAAACCACCATGCCTGTCCACCGCCCTACTGCCTCCATTCGAGGACGGACTCTCTTGTGCCAGCCTTGTTCCAGCGCTGTACCAGTTCAGCGGACTGCCAGTTCTGACCCCCAAGCCGGTAGGCCCGTCACCACCACCAATCGATCCCGCACCACCCGTCACAAAAAAACTGGTACGATGAATGGATCAAGCGCAACGCAGCCGACGCGGAGAATCCTCAGACAGTGATGATCCAAGGATTTCTCCATCCTGAAGACTGTGGTCAGCAACAGGTTTTGGTCGAGGTATCGTATAAGAAACTCGACGTACGTATACAGTACGCATTCCATGGCACAGAGGTTGTACTGGTGGAATTTGGGGCGATGGTGGAGTCAGAATGAAGGTTCCAGGATGGGTTTGGGGTCTCGTTCGGTTGTTGGTTCATTGTGGGTAGAGGTTAAGGTTGGTTATTTCTCTTATCATCAATTTATTGGCATCTGACCATTTTTTGTGAAATTCCGAGTCGACTACCACCTGTGATTAGTACTAGTCCTGGCGACTGGCGACCGCCTGGCCTGAGCAGAGTCGGGATATCGGGAATTTCGGGACGCGGATAAGATTAGCCTGGCGGGTCTTGGGTCACATGGTGCTTTCTGTCCTGTAACTATCATGGTACATTGGTAGTTGAAATATTATCTATCTGCTCATGACGCAACGAATACGTGTTAGCCGCCTCATAACTATCCGTTTAATCTTCCTACATTTCACCTATATTTCATCTGAACTTTCATAACTGTCACTACATCCTGATTGTTTACAGTATAGTAGTTTATCATTTCTCCACCTGGTCTATCATGGCATCGTATTTTTTGCACGATTGTATGCAGATCATGCATGCTATCATTCAAAGGATTGGTTTATTTTAAAGGCCTGTACATTTAACCTGATTTATGTACTATCTTGGCTACTTTCATCTACTTATCGAGGCATGTATTTTTTTGGGAAAACGCAGTGATTGTCGATGTCACCTCTGACTGGGTGTTGTTTAATTGAGAGGAGAGATTTTTGAAGGAGGGTTGTAGGTTCTGTAGTGTTGTAGGTTGAACTTTCATGAGGGATATAGGTATGCAGGATGGGGCTGACCACTGTTTAAGTAGTGGCAGTCCTCACACGTGAGTTTACAGATGGCAGTTTTGCAATAAATGATTTTCCATAAATGATGTTTCATTTATGGTAAGCAATTCAGTCCTCTTCCCTCCGTCTCCCCCGACATTCTCCCATCCGGCCGTATCCTAATTGGGTCCCCGGTGCCGGTTCCTTCTCCTCCTCCCATCCTCCATGCCATTGTCATTACAGATCTGAGATTTGATTTGATGGAATGACGTTCACGTTCTTTCCTCCCAAAATTTATGTTCCTCTGTACGTATCTAATTATTCACCCTGGTCCCTAGTTGTTGTGTCTAAGATCAACGTATCCTTCTCCCACTCTTTGCATTGCATTCCAGTCGTATACGCACAGATGTTTTTTTCTACTTCTATGCCAATACAGATTTTTATTGGCCGAGTTCCATGACACAGCAAGAGTTGGAGTGGATAGGAACCCGCTCAAATCTACGACGGTAGTAATATCGCTCGGATTTACCGTATTTGATAGATAGGCCGCTAGTACTTCAGACCCGAGGTGTTCAATTTTTTACCTGCTTGTCTGCTTACTTGCCTGCACCAGCCGACTTCTCCAAGAAACGCTGTAATCTCAAATATCTAATTCTCTATCCTTTAGTATCATCCAAGCAGACAAGCCATGTTCCAAAAAAGAGTTTACTTATTCCAAGCAAAAACGCAACTACTACCAGTTGTATACTAAGAAGTAAGTTTGATGGTACAAATAACAAACGAGACACACAAAAAGGTGCTCGCGGAGGTCTTCTACACTACTTTGTTAGGATCTACCGTACAATAATACTTAAGCTGTGTGACATAGAAATAGAAATATATAAATAGAGAGAAAATAGCTGTAGGGAGATTGACCCTCAAGAAGCTGTACTGGATGAAGTGGATGAAAGTGGAAGTGGAGAAGAAAAGAAAGGAAAATCTGTACGTATATGACAGGAACGACGAATGCGCATGCAAAGAGCGGGAGGAGGAGAAGTAATACAATACATTTGGTGTGTTAGATAAACAACGACGACTATAGGGACCAGGGGTGAATAGTTAGATACAATAAATATGTACAGAGGAAAAGATAAATTTTTGAGTTGAGACGAGATGCGAGGGGGGGGGAAAGAGAGTAAGGCCAACTCGGAGGGGATGAAAGAGGTACAAGGAGGGGGAGAGAGAGCGTTTGTGGACGTCGATTGGAGGGGAGGATGATAAAGGGGAGGGGGGTCTGGTTGAAGGAAGGGAAGAGATGTTTGGGGAGGAGCTGGTGAGCCGGGTCTATGGATTCCACCTTGTCTTCATGTCCTGTAAAACAAATAACAACTATAAGTTGACCCATCTCCCTACGTCAGAAAAAAAAAAGAAAAGGACCTCACCAAAGGTTTCCGACTACTAAGCTCCGGATTCTGGAAATTAGTCATTTCTAATCCGTTCGTGTCGGATGTAGACCTTGACTTTGCTTTGTTCTTTTCCTTTCTCCATAGCTTCATCTCCCTCTTGTACCCCTTTGTTTGTTGGTGCATGCCGACAGCGGCTTTGTGGAGGTCGTGAGATAATGTTGTCATGAGTTGAGCGAAGGAAGGGTGGGATTGTTTGCGTAGTTGTTCGACGAGGAACTGTTGGGAGAGCCGTCAACATAACGTCCGGAGGGTGTCGGAAACAAAAAAAAAAAAAGAGGTGGAGGGGAGGGGAGAGCAGAGAGCAGAGAACCCAAACTCACCTGAGTCATAGACTTCCCATCCGTACTCTCCCAAGCCAACTGGTTATCTCTACACGAAGACAACGACACGACCTGACCCGACCCTTCGAAGCTATCTTCCATAACATGATTCTCCCCACCACCTCCACTACGTCGATTATCATGAGTCAACTTGTCGAACATCTTGTCGAGTTTCTCTCGACAATCACCACCGCAGTATTCTTGGACTGGACTGTCGACGAGATAAAGCTCTTCAGGCAGTTGCTGTTGTTCGTCATCTTCGGGTCGACGACCGTTACTGTCCGAAGCCCGGATAATATCCTCAGTGTTCCAAGCCTTAACTTCTCCCGTCAACCAAGGCGTGAATACGCTATCCACAGTTTCCAAAGTCCCCTTCTTCTTCTTCTTCTCCATAGTAACAGTCCCAGACTTATTCGGAGCCGGAGCGAGCGTACTCTTCCGCTTAACGATCCCAGTGGCCTTTCTCAGCGTGTGAGAGACGGAGTTGATAGTAGCTGTGGGTGAGAGTGTGAATGTCACTGTTTTTGATGCTGCTGCTGCTTTTGGGGAGGTAGTTGGGGAGGTTGGGGTGTTGGGTACTGTAGGTACTAGAGGTTCGGAGACAAAATCTGTTCGGAGGGAGAGAGAGGCGGGTGGTTTGGGGGTACTTGGGGGTGAGTATAGACGTGCTGAGGTTTGGGAGAAGGAGGATGAGGATGAGGATGAGGATGAGGATGAGATGGAGGAGTTTGCGTAAGTGAGACTTGGGGTACGGGCAGAGGACGAGGTGGATGTGGATGTGGATGTGGATGGGGCGTGGCCGAGTTGGTTGTTGCTCCCGTGGTCGTGGTCGTGGTCGTGGTTGGATTGAGAACGAAAACGAGGGTGGGGGTGAGATTGAGAACGTGAACGGGAGTTTTGGTTTTGGTTTTGGTTTTGTTGGGGGGAGGAGGTGGTGGGTTGGTTGTTGAGACTCGAGTCGGGGTCGAAATGGAACCGTTTCATCGAGGTTTTGCGGGATTGGACTGTTCCGTCATCTAGTCTCGTGTTTTGTCTGATAGTACGGCTACGAATGGCAGCTTTACGTTGGACTTTTTCGTTATGAAATTAGGCATATATATATATCACGTAGTTTTACGGAAACCACGCACCATTATTCCACATCGAATCGCTCTTCCGTCTACCTTTAGATATCCAAGGGACGTATACTCGGTTACACCGCCAATGGTCCAAGTCGAGTAAAGATTGTGAGTGACAAGAATCAAATACAGCCTTTTTTTTTCGTTGGAGGTTGGAGTAAGGGTACATATACATCGTCATCAATGACACAAGAAAAAAAATATATATGAGATGAGATGGATGTCAAACGTGCGACGTACCACAAGATAAGCACCCAGAGGAAGTCGGTTAACCAAGAGCTCCTTGAGCCTGTCGTCTTGAATACAGTCCTCTATTTGCGGGTCGTCGGGGTTGGCGTCGCATGGGACGAGGTCTAGTAGTAACAAGATATATGAGATAATTGTGAGGGCCAACGTTTTACCAAGAAACGATAGAGGGATAACCACGTACATTCTTCCCTCTTATCCTCTTCTTTACTCTCAGGGTCTTCTTCTCCTTGGTGAACATGTCCGGCGTAATGGAAGAAAAAGTGATCTCCTCGTTTCGCGTCAACGATGAATCTGTCCAACTCCCGCAGCTAGTTGTTAGACAGTAGATTAGCTACCGCGTCTGATAAAACACATGGAATGAGAGAAATATGGCGCACCAGATTGCTTTTCGTAGGCTGTAAATCCTTCTTCTCAGCTTTCCCGTCGTCGATAAGAACAGTAATATCGTTGGCTTGATAGTTGTACTTGTCTAACAACAGCAAAAAAGAAAAATTTTTAGCACTGACAGTAGAGATAAACACCCCATTCACGTCACGAAGAACGCACCAATAAGTAAATTACGCATAACCCGTACATCGTTATGAGGTCCCTTCAACTTGGAGGGAGAGTTGGGATAACTGATTCCGACTAAAAGAGCTCGTTTTTTCGGCGTCGACTTGACGTTGCTGGCAACGTACTCGGTTTGGGAGTATTGCCGACGACGACGGGGAGCGAGGTGTCCGATTTTCATTTGGTGTGTAAGTGGGGATGTGATGGACCTTGGTTGGTAGAGATGCGCCGTCAAAGGGAGGGGGAGCAGGAAGTAGGGGGAAGAGGGAAAGAGGTCGTAATGGAACGGAGTGAGGAAGGGGTGATAGACTTGGACTCGACAATCCACAACCGATAGATAGGGCTGTATATATATCCAACTAAAAAAGAAAAGTGGGTTAACACCTTGGAGCTTCCAACGCCGAGGCTGTGAACAGCCTAGTGAAAAAGTGAAATAGATGAGACGAAACGGGCGTCTAAACGTACCTGTTTCACGGAGAAAAGGAAAATTAGAAGCTCAGACTCCTCAACACGATAAGGAGAGCAAACCGAATGAAATGAAGAGTAAAAAAGAGGGATGAAGAAGGAAAGAAGAAAAAGTGGAGGGAGGGTGATGAAGGGATGAAGAAAAGGAAGATACCGATAAGTTCGCCGGTTACTATTATATATCAGAGCGGTCAAACTAAACCAATCGGGGACAATATCTCGCTCGCGTACCTCAGTGGGCGGTGTACAAAGCGCCCTTGTTGATCATCTCCTTGTGCTTTGTATCTTTTTGCGTCTGATTCGAGGCCTTGTATACTCGTTGATCCACGTATGTAAATCAGTTGGTTGCGGTTTTCTGGACTGTTTTCAAAGATTGTGCAGATCATCAATCAAGTTTCCAAGTAAACATCAACGCGCCCAAGGCAACGAGTTCAGAAAAGAACTTGTTGGTCTGTAGCATAAGAATCTGATAGAGGCTGTAAATAGCACAACATCCTGTTGGGCATTGCTATGAAATGAAATGAAAGATGCACGGAAAGACTGGAAGGTTCGAATTTGGAGCCGAGAACTTCTTTTTTCGAATAACCCGGCGTCTACAAGCACGAGGAATGCACTAGCAAAGTACATGCGTTTATGCAGCATTGGCCGGTATGGCAGACGCTGTGCTTGCAGGAAGATGTCGAGCACCCGTGGTCGGTCGACCTGGTCATATGAACGAGTACACGAGTGCTTGTTCCAAAAAAGCACCGCCACTTACCTAACTTTGTAATTTTAAGGACCCACAAAGCCACCGTTAACACCTCTCGTCGACTTTAGAGTGGTAATAAACCACCTCCCCGTGGAACAGAAGTGCGTCGGAAAACTTTTACGTCCGATAAGGAGGGGAACGGTGTGGTGTACATGACATGCGTCTAGACACCTACATACTTACATCGCGTAATCCCAACAAAACTTCTTCCGTCGACGCGTCGATGGTTCAATATGGATCTTTGAATGACTGTACTTCGTAGCGATTGTTTCTAACAATCATCGAGGCCAGTTTGACGGTAGTCGGAAACTTACAAGTTGGGATCATCCCCCCATTCTTGATTCCATGTATCAATTAGTAATGTATCATTAGTATCATGTTGAGATCGTCGCCGGCGTTCGTAAGTATGTACATAATAGTAACGCCGCTCAGAACAAGGGTCTTTTTATAGAAAGATAAGAGTCAAGTAGAGAAAATATCTTGGGTTCCATCACCCCCCGTCTGTCATCGAATAGATGTAGACTAGCTGATTTTTGCGCGTCTCTCCTTCCTTTTTGAATGCAGCTGTAAAATTGCACCATGTGTTGGGTCTCTTCTAAAAAAAAACTATGTATGTATACATTGTCAATCATCCTGTGTATATGTATTGAACTAGGCATTTCACTAGCCTTAGCGCTAGCAGGAAACAGGGGGAAAAAGGAATTTAAAGAAATTTAGGAAAAAAGACGCTTCGACATATGAACGAGTAACACGAGTGTTTGCCAGTGTTCAGAAAACGTACCGCCACTTAGCTAACCTTGTAATTTAAGGACCCACAAACAAAGCCACCGTTAACGCCTCTCGTCGACTTTAGAGTCTTTAGAGTGGTAACTAAGCACTTTCCCCGTGGCACAGAAATGCATCGGAAGATTTGTACGTCTGATAAGGGGAACGCGGTGTGGTGTACTGACATGCGTCTAGACACCTAGTACTTAGTGACTACATCGCGTAATCCCACACAAAAACTTAGATTTCGTCGAACGCGTCGATGGCTCAATATGCATCTTTTCTTTGAATAACTATACTTCTGTGATAGATCAATGCCTGGCCTAGTGGTAATTATCTATATTTTCATATGTACAAAGTCTCGATCTACCTTACGCTTCGGGCATGCCTCGGACATTTATTTCTCATTCATTCTACTTGATTCTCCTCTCCTCTATTTTATTATACACAAATATTCTAGTTATCTCTCAATGACTCTCATGACTCGACAGCATAGTATAAGTAGGTAGCTTAGATACATTGTAATAAGCCTTTCCTCCTCTGCAATAAGTACACCCGTATTTGTCTTACATCTTGACTGGTTTTGTAAGTTTCGGCATCCTTTGCAACGCGTTAGCTTGCATTGGCTGCTACGCCTTTGTGCTCAACGAGTGCTCGAGTTCACTTCGATTTCCTACGTAAGTGATCTTACCTGGAATTTCGCCGAATTAGGCCTTTTCAATTCCTTCCGAGTCATTGATCAAACTAAGAGTTTCCGAACCCGAACCTAGCCCCCGGTTTCATTACAACTTCGTTGGCGAGTGTTTCACAATCATCGCAGCCAGTTTGACGGTAAGTCGGAGACTTACAAGTTGGGATCATCCCCGTTCTGATTCCATGTATCAATGTATCATTAGTGTCATGTTGAGATCGGCGCCGGGGTTCGTAAGTAAGTAATAGTAACGCCGCTCAGAATAAGGTCTTTTTATAGAAAGCTAAGTAGAGAAAATATCTTTAGGTTCCATCATCCCCGTCTGTCATCGAATAGTGGCCAGGGGAATACGAACTAACTGATTTTTGCGCGTTTGAAATGAAGTCTCTCTGTTTTATAGCAGCTGTAAAATCGCATCATGTGTTGGTCTCTTCTAAAAAGAGATATGCATACATGTCAATCGTCCTGTGTATATATATGTATTGAACTAGGCACTTTACTAGCCTTAGCGCTGGCAGGGAACAGGGAAAAAAGGAATTTAAGTAAATTTAGGAAAAGACGCTTCGACATATGAACGAGTACTCACGAGTGTTTGTTCAGAAAAAGCGGCACTGCCACTTAGCTGACCTTGTAATCTAAGGACCCACAAAGCCACCGTTAACGCCTTCTCGTCGACTTTTAGAGTCTTTAGAGTGGTAATTAAAGCACTTCCCCGTGGCACAGAAGTGCGTCGGAAGATTTGTACGTCCGATATGTAAGGGGAACGGTGTGGTGTACTGACATGCGTCTAGACATCTACGTATAATTACATCGCGTAATCCCAACAAAAAACTTCTTCCGTCGACGCGTCGATGGTTCAATATGGATCTTTCTTTGAATGACTATACTTACTTCGTGGCGAGTGTCTCACAATCATCGCAGCCAGTTTTGACGGTAGTCGGAAACTTACAAGTCGGGATCATCCCCATTCTGATTCCATGTACTTATCAGTGTATCATTAGTATCATGTTGAGATCGTCGCCGGCGCTCGTACTAAGTATGTACATAATAGTAAACGCCGCTCAGAACTTATAAGGTCTTTTTATAGAAAGATAAGTAGAGAAAATATCTTTAGGTTCCATCACCCCCGTCTGTCATCGAGTAGGGCCAGTGAAATGCGGACTAGCTGATTTTTTGTGCGCTTAAAATGAAGTTTCTCCTGTTCCTTTTTAGAGCAGCTGTAAAATTGCACCATGTGTCAGTGGTCTCTTCTAAAAAAAAATATGTAGAGTATACATGTCAATCATCCTGTGTATATGTATTGAACTAGGCAATTTTACTAGCCTTAGTGCTAGCAGGGAACAGGGAAAAAAGGAATTTAAGGAAATTTATAAAAGACGCGTCGACTTCTACGTACCTCCTCAGAGAATCAGTATTACGTGCAACATCGCGTAATCCCACAAAAAAACTTCTTCCGTCGACGCGTCGATGTTCAAGATACAGTATGTTCAATACAGATCTTTGAATGACTATACTTACTTCGTAGCGAGTGTTTCACAATCACTGCTGCCAGTTTGATGTATGTAGTCGGAAACTTGGAAGTTGGGATCATCCCATTCTGATTCCATGTATCAATGTATCATTAGTATCATGTTGAGATCGGCGTTCGTAAATACTCAAAATAGCGCCACAATGCCGCTCAGAATAAGACCTTTTACAGTAGAGAAAAACATTCTAGGCTCCAATCATCCCGTCCGTCACTGCTAAACACAGGGGAATGTAAGACTGGCTAATTTTACGCATTAAAATGAAGTTCTCTCTATTTCCTTTTCAAAGCAGTTGTAGAAATGCACCATGTGGTTGCCACTTCAAAAAAAAAAAGCTAACGATATATGTACACATGTCAATCATCCTGTGTACTTATATATGACTAGGCACCCGCATTGTACTAGTCTAGCAGGGGAAAATGAAAAAGACGCTTCAACTTCTACGTACCTCCGCAGAGAATTAGGACCCTGATTTTCAGATACATAACAATGTCTAAAAGAGCGTGAAGAAGACGGGGGACCTTAATTAACCAGATATGTAAAGTAATTGAGGTTGACCGTTGGGCAAAGCGCGCGTCGCTTCACGTGGTGCTTTCCAATGACAACGTGTCACAGCGTGTCACCGTCACTACTTTAGTCACTTCTA
>ML180184.1:0-24643 GCA_004369135.1 Dendrothele bispora CBS 962.96 | reverse complement strand
GGACCTTAGCTTCGAGAACTTGAAGATTAAAGTAGGCGATTATGTGTATTTGATGTTGAGAAAGAAAACAAAACGTTTAGAAACCTTATACAGTAATACATCAAATTCGAATTCGATACCTCTCATCTCCGCTAATACCTTTCTTTTTTACATAGGATCCCATACCATTCGATCAAGGCTAAGTAGAGTGGGTCGGGGGAATTCACCGTGACCTTACGCATCCAATTTTTCTCACCCATGGGTACATGTGTAAGTAAGTGCCAGTGGCAAAAAAAAAATGACGGTATCTCGGTCAATTATCAAGTTACCTCCTTCCTTCAAAGAAACCCTTCGAATCGAAGGACGGAGAGGAAGAGGGAGGAATCCGGATTCCCGTTGCATGTACATACATACATACATACATACTATATCATCCGCGTGAATCCCACTTTTTTAGATCTTCAATCTTCAATCTTTTACAAGTTTTCAGTGAAAGCTTTTTTCTTTTCTGTTTCACCATTCATCCATTCATTCATTCACCCACTCACTTACTCACCCTCTCTTTGTGGCGATGAAGATTGTAATCAAGTGGGCCTCCGTGGGTGAATTGACATTCCGGCTACATATACAGAATGCATCTATCGCGGACAACAAGCAAGTTTTTTGATCCCTATTTTATGAAATCCAAAACTGATCCGTCCACTTCACAATATTACGAACGACCTCATTCCCTCCGTTAGCGTTAGCTACCCACCTACCCCACCTTACCTACCCACCCTGAATCACTCAAAATGATCAAGAACACACGTCACTGCCAGACTGAGATGAGGTATAAACATTGACAACATGTATGCACTGGTATAATGCAATCACTTTTTTATTTATTCATTAATTATTTTTTTTTGATGGTGATGATGACTGAAATTTACAAAACTAATTATGAGTATATACCTTGTCCCAGCCGACCCCCTCTACTAAAAGAGGTAAGGGGGAGGACAACCGGTTTGGATTCATAGCTATAGAACTACTCTCCTTTTTTTGGCCACACATTCATTTTTTACTCTATTTGAACGTTTCCGAACAGCTCCCCAGGCCTTCTCTTCTCTCTTCACTGTATCCGTAACCTACTATCTCCCCTCCGCGAACTAGCCACTACTACTACCAACTAAGCCATATATATGGACCCTCAAACCAATACGTTACTTTACCGAGATAACCCCGGCGTCAAAACTCGGTCAATTGAGGATCCGGGACTGTATATGTATTAGTAGGTAGCTATAGGTAGATACTAGGTATGTCATTGGGCTTCACAGCACTTTGAGGAAGTAATGACTTTTATGGTAATGTGTACTATAGCAAAATTAGTTTTCGGTAACTTGCAAGTCCGATATTGTCCGGAGCGGTGGCAGATGACAAGATTATGGCTTCTACGGCTTCTATGGCTTCTATCTACAGTAACATAGTACAGTTTACATGTTTCTATCTATAGCATTATTCATTATGCATATACATACAATGTAAAATGCACAGGCTTAGGTAGTAGTAGAGAGGCTTCTATGTGGCTTTTCATGTGGTCAAAAGTGTTTAGTAAGTACTTCAATTATTTCTGGAAAGTAACCACTCACGCTACTTACGGCATACTCATAGCTATCATAGTCAAGTTGGTTCAAACTTTGTCCAGCCTCAAAAGATAGGACAAGGATCCCGTGAGTTTAGGAGCTTCTATATGTCTTTTCCTTTTTTTTTTTGCTATCATAGTCAGGTTGGTTCAAAGTTTTTCCAGCCTCAAAGATGGGACAAGAACCCCGTAAGTTTAGGAGCTTCTATATGTCTTTTCCTTTTTTTCTTTCTTGTGATGTTTTTGCGAAAGAAAAAAAGTCTAAATTCAGAACTTTTCGGCGCTAAACAAAAGCCCGCTTTCCTACCCCTATTCCAATTCCCAGCGCGGTGGTAGAGTTCTGACGAACGGTAAGATATTCACCGTTTTGCATAACGTATGTGTGCTTCAAATTACATCCATTACAAACGACGGGGAATAGTCTCATATGTATGACCAAAAAAATCTGAAATAAAGTTATCTACTTGGGCAAAACTCGTGAGATATTGATATTGGTGGTATCGGTATGGGATGAGTCTGGATTTACTGGACCCTTTCCTCATAGTACCCTTAATACCATAATTATTTGAATTTAAACCTCCGCCGACGTGCGAAGCTCTGAAATAATCTCTTCATGCAATGACTCTGCACGTTTCTCTTAGGCCGAATTGGGAATGGGATAACTGTGGCATAGAAAGAAAAAGGGGCTCGTATTAAGATAGTCTGTTGAATCAGTAATTGAGATTAGGAGGAGTTTAACTTTTCGTAGTCTTTTTTTTTTTCCAAACGATGCTATTGCTTGAACCGAGTTGGTACGGCGTTTCTAATTTGGCCTAGTCTGAGAACCAGAATCATACAGGATATAGCGCCTTAGTACTAACTTGATGATGACTACCATACTATTACTATCAATTGAAAAAAAAAGCGAATAAAAATAAAACGTTCTAGAAAAACTTCACACGAAAACAGAATGAACCAAACTGGAAGCTGTAGTAAAGCCTGTGGCGTTCGTATCGTAATAAAAACGAAACGCCCTTGGTAGCGGTCATGCATGAAAAAGCTTCTTCACTGCATCTCCTATTACGCAGCACCGGAAAAACTCCTCCTTAGCATAGCTTGGCATCAAGTTGGACCACTCAACATTCGTAGTGCTTCGATGAAACGGGTATCCTTGAAAGAGTCCCCTCTGACCTGCAGGGCCCTAATCTACATAATCGGAAGTCAAAGCTCCGGGGCGAACCTGAAGAGCTCCTCCCGAGTCCATTGTCGCGCTAGAAGCAAGCTCGATTTCTCTCTTTTTGGATGTGTCGTTCCACTTACGGAGTGTTCGGGCGCTCGTGGGTGACGTTAAAAAAGGAAGCCCGGGACGACGGAGGAACAGATGAATGGATGTATCTCTATTACTACTTACCAAGATTGATACCGATACTAAGCCAGTGAGAGCCTGAAACTTAGATACTGATAATTATACGTACTACAAGTCAATCAGGATACTCTCACCCCGGTGCTCATCGTTTCTGATGTTTTCCGGACTAAAAATTTCTCTATCATCATAATGTGATGTGTGAAGTACGTATGTTAATTGATGTGAAGACACGCGCACATAGAAGCCCTTCGGAACCTTCTTCCACATCATATGTGTAAGTATGATGTGTTCACTGTTCGAGCTGCCACGAGCTCATGATCATCAGGAAGGGAGGTCTAATTATGATTATAGTTATTATTATGTATGCCACTACTGTATATCATGATGCAGATCTGATATTTGAGTGATATTGTTCGAAGCTATCGGGTATGGGGGCTTGAGAAGCCCGTATGTGCCTTTTTTGTTCGCGAAGTTATCATGCATTGTTATGGCGTGAGTACCTTTTGAGAAATAAGTCTTTCTTCATTCTAGGTGTTTAGGTTATGTGGGGAGTATGTGGGTCACTGCTGTGGGTCGGTGGGCATCGAGGGTTCGAAAATAGCTCACCTGCGGACTAGGAATCCTAGTACTACCGTGTAGTACAGTCATTTAGGTCATATGGTCTGGAGCTCGAAATTGGGCTCCCAAGTCGGTCCTTCGATTTCCATGAGTAGTTTCTAAATACAAGTATTCGTTAACCGGATATTTCCATTATTTAATACTATTATGGAGACTCTTTGTGTTGAGCGATAAATTCAGGCCTTCTATTCCCTTGGCCACAGACATTCTACTGGTGTCAATAATAAATGAGCCTTCTCTTCCCTGGCTACAGACGCTGATAACCGTTTCTACTATCATGGCAGTAATAGCCCGCATGGTCGTTATTGGTGGTTGAAATGGAAACAAGTTCTGTGTCACTAATTCAGGGTTTTTTCTATGTAGAAAGATAGATGATCTGTATATAGATGAATTTATGCCTTTAACCTTCCTCAGCCACTGCTCAGAAACATTCATCAAGCAGGTAAACTCCGGATCCTGTCTCCCCTGGACCGTCACTGTACCTGTCACGTATGATATTACGAAAATACCACCAGATCATCATTAAAATCTACTGAGGCGTCGAACCAAGTTTCAGTTCGTGATTGAAGCATCTACGAACAAGCGACAAGAACTTCCGTTCATCAAAGAGCAGAGCCCGCCGACGGAACTTTGCGGGTTCGATCATCCTGTAGTGTCGTTCTTTGCTCTGCCACTGTAGCTGTGAACACGATGAGTTGAGCCTTGCTGCGGATTTACGGAGTTCGTTTTTTGCTTCGTGGTCTGTCAGTCTCATGTGAGCTTGTAAGTCAATTCATTTGTCTTTTTGAAGGAATCTACTTTGCTTTCGAACTCGGCTCCTCGGAAAGTTGCTTGTGACTTGACCGTAGTCGTCTAGTCTCGTCAGAGCGGGCAGTAAGCTACTCAATTAGTAAAATAGTATCACGTACTACACGACTCGCTACCCTTTCCTCAGCCACCTCTTGCTTTTTGCGGCAAAGCTAGCTTTGCGACGCGTAGTACTTACTCACAAGCAGGGACGGTCGTAATAATCTGACTCGACTGAAAACATTCGCAAGCATAGGCTTCCCTTAACCTTCAAAGTTCAGAGTACGTATTTCACGACCACGTGGGTCCGGATATATAGTGAGTAACCGAAAGGACTGAAGATTGGTGGGTTCTCAGCGAGAGTCAAGTCCACGAGTTTTTGGCGATCCACTTAATCCCAGATGGCTGGTCTTCGAAAGACACGCTTGCGTACGTACCTTTTTCACCGCTCAGCTCAACCCACTTGAAAGAATAAGATTCAACAGACACATGTGTTTTCTTACCTTACCAACCCACTTCGAAACCGCTGTCTGCCCGGATAGATGTGTGTGATGGATGCTAGCAGTGGGAAATTCGAGTCGTGATGGAAAGAAGGTACACAACGGATTGACCGATATCACGGAAAACAATTTCCTGGATGGTCTAGTTGGTGAAGTCAGATTTTTTGATTTGATTCGCCGTTTCACTGGAAGAATAGCCACAAATGCTTCGTCTTGAATACCATGCTCCAACAATTTTTGAGACGCGTCATATGGTACGTATGTTGCAGTGTCTATGTTATGTCAAGTCTCTGCAGAACACCACGTACCATCTCGATTCGCTAATGGGCATATGACATTCGCTGAGATATCTCGACTTGCCGAAGTTAGAAAGATGGACGGACTAGTCCCCCTCCCCCCATTAATCCACCATAAACGTTTGAATCTAGCAACTGCAACAAGATGCTTCAATCAATCAAAGGCGCCCGCGATCGCACTCTCCAAAACTCCAAAACTCCAACTTGATTAACTGCGTAGATCATCGCACTATTCTCAATGTTTCTTCTTTGACGTCTGCATCTGTTGCCCCCTTTGGCATAATTAGACAGGTACCTGTACACTCACTAGATAATGCTCGTTTGTTCCACTTGTATATTTGGGGGAATGAACTGAATATACTCTATTATGTTCAGGCATTATTGATGCTGGCATCCCGTCCCTTCAACCCGTCCCCCTTATGTCGATGTATTGATAATGATATGTCATAGTCCGTCAGGCATGTTTCTAGAAAATTGAAAAAGCGAATTGTTCTGGGACCTGGAGTTTGGCGGTAAATTTGGATATCAGAAAAAGACGGTATGCATTCCTGAAAGCTTTGATAAGGGGAGTAAATTAATCCGTTTTGAAAGAATATTTGAATGAGTACCGTGTGCGCGTTTAAAAAAAGAAAAGTTGTATTCTCGCTAGCAGTTCTGTGAAGGAAGTGTTGTTTCAGTAGTCGACTAGCTTCAGACATCCTCCACCACTCCATTCAACTTCCAAACCAGTATGTCATACACCTAGGCAACCGTAATGTTCGACGGAGACATCTCTTGCACCGCTTTTTCGGCCTCGGAACACTTATAGCATTGCCACCGTGTTCCGAGGTTCGATTCCATTCAATCAATATAACACTTTGTGGTGTCCGTCCGCCAAATCGCAACCTCCGCAAGGAACGTTGACGTCTACCCTTGATGCACGCTGTTAGCTCAGAAACAACTGAATACAGCAATTGAGTTGGAAATTTCGTGGTGTTACCCTTCATCACGTTTAGTAGTCACCATCAGGCGAATGACTCTACGAAGATCCTTCTCATCAATAATTGTTTCTTAGGCAATATTGGTCGGCTTGGATGCACAGCTGTTGGTAAAGCCTCTTTTGTTCTCTTGTCAGCTCCATAGAGATGAAAGATGTCAATCGCCAAGAGAAAACAACACTCACTCGATTAGATCGAAGTAACACATACACATACGTTCCGACTTCCGGGAATTCCGGGGATGAATGGCGGTTAACAGTTTTTGCGGCCTCGAGGCTAGGAGGAACCTCGCGCTCATGCCTTCATCGGGCACAGCATAATTGCCGCAGGTCCGATGAGCGTTGGGAGGTACACAACACACGTGTGTCTGTCTCTGAATTAGAAAGTGAATTTTTGTTCAGACATCCGTTGAAACATAGAACACACGTCATGATAAGTCACTGCCAAGCTGACCCTAGAATTTTATGCATAATTCGGTCAGTTCAGTTCCTGCTCGAAGCTCTGTGTTGTGCATATTGATATCTTTTGGAAGACACAGACATGGCATAGGTTGTTCTCTCCCGCAGTGACCCGCACGAGAAGCAAGACAGCTGTTTTCGAAGATCAGTTGAAAATGAACCAAGTTCTCACAAGACTTGTGTGCTCAACCAGATCCATCATTGTACATGTCATGCAGCAGTAAGTACGTTGAAGGTTAAAGCGCTGACATGCGATGACAGCCCATTCGACAGAGCGACCTTGGTGGAACAGCTGTTTAAACCTGACAAGCACTGATGGGAGTTACTCAGCCGATATCTCCTATATCAGGTGGTCTAGAACAGACGAAGGTGACTTGAGATTAATATAGAGAACAAATCGTAGTAATTGAAAGCAGGAGCCTAGATCAGAAATATTTTTATCTTGTTCTGGCAAAGTTAAGCACGGATGGGAGTACTTACTCATGATCACAAGAGGAAAAACATCATGTCGGTACCTACTGCTCACCAAGCTACATAAGTTCCTTACGGTGCGGTGTTGGTAGAAGGAAACAGGTGTCGAAGGTAACGCTGACGTTCGGAGTCGGACTCGTTCAGAGTCGCTGGGAATTTGGAAAGGATAAGCAGTCACGGGATCAGTCGACCGCATGGCGGCATCTGTCCGGTGACGCCGACTCTATGATGTGACAGTCGCGTTTTGCGGATACTATGCCATCAATGAATCCCAAATGCTCTTCTTGTTCTCTGGCGAAGTCTCTCTTGTTCTTCTACCATTCGCTTAATGACCCTCGGAAATTCTCTCCTGAAGCTGCTTCCCGTCATTCTAGCAGCTCCAGTTCTTGTCTGGAGTCGGGGAGGGAGATCTGTATCTCTGTTGTTCGAGAACGACGGTATTTTTACAGTAAGAATAGTACAGCCTAGTCAGAATGTAGATACTGACAAGTTTTGGTATCTCAGGAATTCGGCAACAAGCCAAGTGCTCTCCTTTTTCACGAAAAATTACCAGCGAACGGTGCACTCGACGTATGCAAGCAGAATAATGAGACTCTTTTGGCCTCTGAAGAAGTTGACGCGTGAGTATCGCGTTTTTTCGTCTCTCGGTGCGTCTGTTTCTAATATCGGGTATATATGACATAGGATCAAGGACCAACTGGCTTATTTCGCCTTTATCGGAGACATACAACAGGATACTAAGTTCTGGGCGTCAAAGTCTCGACATACATCCTCGGAAATCGTCGCAGTTTCTCCCCTCTCCAATGTATATGACAGTGCGGTGGTCGATTCCAACAAAAAGCTAGCATTTCTCTGCACCAATTCAGCTCCCCATACCACCAAGGTCGACACCGACTTCTCTATGTCTCCAAAGACAAACGTTAGCGTCCGAGGAGCTACATTCATCGGGTCCGTTTTGAGAAATCAGTATGAAAATCAGAAAAAACTAATCGCGGTGTTGTCTCTATAGAACGCGTGACCATTTGACTTTTCGGTTCATGGGCATTCCCTATGCGCAACCACCGACAGATGATCTCCGTTTTCGTTATCCCGTCAAGCTGAATACGAGTAGAGATATCGTGGAAGCTACTAGCTGTACGTCTGCCGTTGATTCTTATTTATTTTCTTACTCATTCTACCGAAACAGTCCAACCCGCATGCATACAGTCGGGAGATTTCACTACTGCCGTATTCAATCCTCAAGGTGTTGATGAAGATTGGTGAGAAAACATGTTTCCACGCGTTCCTGTCTCTTGTTACTGACATTTCTGATGGCTAGTCTATATCTCAATATCTACACCCCTTTCATACCCTCTGACCCTTCCAATCATGCTATCGCTCTCAAACCAGTCGTTTTCTGGATCCACGGAGGTACCAATGTCCACGGCACGGGTTCAGACAGAACCTTTGACGGTGGCCCCCTAGTATCTCGTGGAGACGTCGTTGTCGTCACTATCAACTATCGCCTCGGCATGTTTGGTTTTCTCGCCCTGAACGATGGCGTCGTCACTGGCAATTATGGTTTGGCAGATAAAATAGCAGCTTTAGAATGGGTGAGAGACAACATTGCGTCGTTTGGAGGGGATCCGAATAGGGTTACTATCATGGGTCATTCAGCGGGAGGTTGGTCGATCGTGGATCTGTTGAGAAGTCCAAAGGCGGCTGGACTGTTCCATGCGGCAGTGTCGCAATCTGGAGGTGCGAGTACGTTTTTGACGCAGGAGCAAGCGGGATTAGAATTTGGTGTGTTTTTTCTCCGTATTTTTCTGTCTCTGCACAATGCTGAATGACTATCTATTGCAGCACCTCTTGTCGCTGCGTTCTGCAACGGGACTGGGGAAGAGAGGCTCCAATGTCTTCAAACCCTTCCCGTAGAAACGCTCCTTAACATTACCGATCAAACGTTTTGGGAATCAGTACAGGACGGAGTCTTTGTCGTCAACCAGACTGTTGCCCAAGTCGGCCAAGGTCCGGGGGCTGTCAATAGCGTTCCGTTCATGACAGGGTTTATGCCCGACGAGAGTCAATCGTGAGTTATTTCTTGTCTCAACTCTTCGAGTCAAGTGGACTTGGCTCATATGAGGTTGTTTGTTCTATAAGGCTGCTTGGTGACGCTATCTCGCCTAATGCGACCGACTTCAACGCTACCTTGTTTGCTGCAGGAGAACCTCCCGAGACAGTAAAGGCCGTTCTTGAATCAGGACTTTGGGTCATCAGCGACGAGTTTTCCGTCTGTACGTATTCCTGTTACTACCCAAGTCTTCTCGCAAGAATTTTCGAAGTTGATGACGACTTTTGACCGTTACCATTTGACAGACAACGCCACTGTCAACGTAGACTCAGGCAGAATTCTAACTTGTCCGGCAGTCAACATGATCACGGCTGCTGCTGAATCAAAGGCGTTCCCTGCGTTGTGAGCTCACCCGCCTCCCATTCGTATTCACTTGTCTCAATTTCCCGCGTGGCTAATTAGTAAAATTTTGACTGGTGTGACAGATTCATCTACATCATGCAACGAGCCTATGGGGAGTTCGAGTTTGATCCCTTCAACTTGTGTACGTTCCCGGTCGGCGAACCACAGCCATATTACCGCTGTCATGCAGGAGATCTTTACGAGGTGCGTTCTTGTCTGCACAAGCTTTTCTCTGGCTGAATTATAAATATTGCTAAAAAGGTCTTTGGGACATACTACCTCTTCAACGAACCCGCTCGTGAACTCAACGACTTTGCTTACAACAGTCTGGTTCAAGACCTCTGGACGTCTTTTGCTCGTACGCACAACCCGAATCCATCGTTGGAGCTCCTCAAAGTCCGAGGTCGGGCTTATGCTAGCACGCTTGAGTTGTTGAAGCAGACGGGATGGGTCTGGCCGGAGTTTGAGAAGGACAATCAAGTGTTGGCTTCATTGGAATACCCACAGTTGGGATTGCAGGACGGGTTGCCTGATGATAGGAATGGGAGGTGTGAAGTGTTGTGTGAGGCGGGGTGTCTTTTCTAAAGCTGTCGGCTTATCGAGACATGAATAGACGTAACATGGTTCATTGTAGTCACAGCTAACTTCAAATCATCAGACCTCTTTTCGTTTCATTACTTTTGGAGCGGGACCAAATATAGAGCTCTATAGAGCTCGACGATGCTGTACGCGTACACCGTACCGACAAGCAAACATCATAACAAAATCTATGTATATCTGGATTTATTTGGTCTCGCTCCGAAAGTAAACCAAAAAGATAGCGAGCGGAACGAAAAGAGGTCTAATGATATGAAAATAGCTGTAAATCCTGCTTCAAAGCGTATGACTAGTATCTCTCCGATGCGTACTACTGATCATGAAAGCATTATGATTTTGAGGAAACACGACGTGTGCACTAAGTAATTGAAACGAGAAGTGGTACTGCCATTAATCAATTTTGAAAAGAGTTTGAACTTCAAAATCGGGAGGAAGACACAAGACTGCATAGGACATGTAGATGCCGTCACCACGTTCTCCGTCAGATTCATTACCAAGATAGTTGATTTCTTCACTGGATGACGACCAGACCACGGAAGAGTGCTCGGGTGAATACGAATACTTCTCCTCGAGAGGCGCACGCAAATCATAGAAAGGAATCTCTTTCAACGTCTCCCATCTTTGATAAAGGGGACTGTCCCGCTGTGCATGGATGAGTTCGCTGGTGAAAGGCTCAACGTAAGTGATGGTTTGCTGCACGTCGTCATGACCGTCCTTTGTTCTGTGATAGCCCTGGAAGTACCGAGTGCGAATCAAGATGGGGATGATTACTGGATGCAAAATGTGCGGAAGCTTTCTTGCACGGGAATAGACGATGGCATCTATTCCACTAAGTTTTGTCGTGCCCAAGCAGTACTTGCGGTCAAGAATGAAACCATACGGAAGTTCGAGATTAGTGACCAGCTGGTTGGCCGCTGCAGTGAGCATGGGATCCCTTGCACTGGATAGTTCGTCGTTGAATGGAACCTGCGTATCATCTCGGAAAATTTTGAGAGCGAGGACTGCACGATAGCCTCTTCTAATCCTCGTCACCTCATGAGGTACATCGGGGTAAAATGCCACCCAGGAACCTTCACTTGCATCACACTCGTTACCGTCAACGACAAGATGGCGGGACCACGTGGTATCGCCCAAGCCGACGAGGAAAGTCCCCACAAGACCGGCCTGTGGGGTGTCACGATGTTCCTCGAATTTCCCGCCTTCCCCGTACATATGAATCTTGTAGGGTTCTGCACGAACGTTCGTAGGGTAGAAGTGGTTTTTCCAATGGTTCTCCACTTCACGCAGAAAAGCTGAATCTACGTGGAAATTCTCTGCACTGACCTCTCGTGCTGAGCGAACCTCGTCGTCAAATTTGGTAGAGTGTTCACGAAGATCACCGTAACCTGATGGGGTCCCATGACGAAACCAGGTCTCCAGTCGCTCTTGAACATCGGTCTTCGAGGCGCCAGACGAACAGACATACGGGTTGACTCTGCGAATTGGAATGTCCTGCTCGAACGTGTAATCGGGTAAGGTAATCTTGAGACTGAAAGAAGCGTCCAAGTAGCCTTTTTGATAAACTTGTCCTTTCTGTTGAGCAATTTGTTGAAACTCCAGAATCTGCAAAATGCTCGATATACTACTAGTGTAAAATTAGAGCCACAAAAAAATACACACCTGTTTGAGATCTTCTTTCTTCACCTTACGACTAACGGGATCGCCATATTCGATATCGTATCCGTGCCCCGACACGATGTAGTGATATTTAACGTTTTCATTACGGCACTCATCCCTTAAAGGACAGAAACCAATGACAGGTTTGTACGAGTCGATGGCATCTTGAATTTTGAGGGCCGTGCTGAAGAGTCCAGGTACTTCAGAGTGCGGTATAGTCTGAAGATTAAATGTAAAAAAAAAAAAAAGATGAGATCGAAGAGTACAACTAGTGGCAGCGTTCCTCACCTCTGAGTCCGAGTCCTCTGTTACAACGGTTGGATCCTCTACCGTGCTCGCATCAGAACGAGATTTCTTTACATCAAGCGCTTCGTTAAGACTGTCGGATCCAGAACGTTTGAGACTCATGATGGCAACTAGTAGAGACTGAGAGTGTTGATGTCAAGTGTTGAATTTGGTCCAACCAACATACCCTCTATGGTACCACTGATTAAGCAATTGAATAATTGTAGAACGTTTCCGAAAAAACGTATCCATTACCAAACGTTAGCTCCAACAGTAAACGTCACTTCATAACCGCAAGTATTTAATAGCTCGGCTCTAAGTATAAGAAAGATGGGTTCTAAGTTTATTTTGTGTGCAGAGAGCTATAGCAGAAGTTTGTACTTACAACGTTATCAGATTTTCTTCTGCTCAGTGCGCACATAAAAACTATATACTTAAGTAGTGATACTTAGAGGTGCAGGTACCGATGGAATGTTGAATCGTGATAGGCCAAAGTGTGGAGTATTTGGTAATGGTCACACTTCGAGATTAGCGAGTAGCCGTTCTGCTGCGGCACAGAGCTCAGAATCCATGCTGAGCAGATTGTCACCAGATAAAACCTGCGTATCGTCTCAGAAGATCTTGAGAGCAAGCACTGTACGATACTTTTCCGAGTGATAACGTTCGTTAGTACTCAATCGTTTTCACCTTGTGAGGTACATCGGGGTAGAACGCTACCCAGGACCCTTCAGTCGCAGAAGACTCGTTACCGTCGACAACAAGATGGCAGGACCACGTATTATCACCCGCGGCGACCCAATTGACAAGACCAGTCTGTGGTGTGTCGGGATGCTCGTCAAATTTATCGCCTGGCCCATACATATGGATCTTGTAAGGTTCGACACGAACGTTCGGAGGGTAGAAGTGGTTTTCCAGTGTTTCTCTACTTCACGTAGAAAAACTGATTCGACCGAAAATTTCCTGCAGTAATCCCACGTGCCGAGCGCACGTCCCTGTCGAATTTTGTATTTAATTGGATTCCGAGCCTCACATTCTCAAACGGAATTGGATCAACCGCTTGTTCGCTAGGACATTGTATTTTTGGCCAAAAACTGGGGTCATAAACTTTACACATCCATTGGACATAATTAAGATCAAAATTTGCCCTTGAGATATAGCTAAGGTAGGCGACACCAGGAACCGGCACCCTTATGTAAGCGTGACATGTCACGCATCACAGTCTCATAGGTCGGGTTCAAGAAAAAAAATTATGGAAAAGAACTACATTGATACATCCCTGACAGCCTCTCTGGCAGGCTTGATCCATTTTCAGGTGGTAGTGTATGAGAATTGTGACAATACCGGTTTGCCTATACAGCTTGCGGTCCATTGGGACCTTCAAGAAATGCATAAATATATCTTTGGCATGGTTTTGTAAGCCTGCGAGTGGTTTAGTACATTTTTGGACTTGATCTGCGTGATCCTGTGCTTCGGAATTACCATAAATGGTAAATCTACTATCTTATCGGCTGATGTAATCAGATTACGTATAGTCTCATAGTGATGGTCGAATTTTTTGAAAACTTCTGAAATTGCGCTGAAACACTCTTAAAAGGTGATTTGCAGCAGAAAATAAAAACCAATATTTCACTTGAGATTTTTACTTTATGTTGATTTCTTTTCCTACAAAATGTTCCTTTCGATGTTCTGAACAAGTTCTAGGAATGATATTTTGACATTTTGGCTCTTTGAGGAAGAAATAGGCCGCACATTGAGCGTGACAGGCGGGCTTACATAAGGGGTGTCGGTTCCTGACGTCGCCTACCTTACATTCAACTTTGACAATTGGCAGACACGACATTAGCAATTCCTACAGCTCCAATTAGCAATTCCCACGGGTGCAAATTCCCAGTTAACTGACGAAATTCTCAGACAACGTGACATCAATTGGTCATTAGCAAATTTAATTGGATTCCGAGCCTCACATTCTCAAACGGAATTGGATCAACCGCTTGTTCGCTAGGACATTGTATTTTTGGCCAAAAACTGGGGTCATAGCTCAGGGCGCACATAAAAACTAAGTACTAAGTACTTAAGTAGTGATAGAGGTGCAGGTACCGATGGGAATGTTGAATCGTGATAGGCCAAAGTGTGGAGCTACTTGACTGCATTTGATAATGGTCACACTTCGAGATTAGCGAGTAGCTGTTCTGCTGCGGCACAGAGCTCGGAATCCATGCTGAGCAGACTGTCACCAGATAAAACCTGCATATCGTCTCGGAAGATCTTGAGAGCAAGCACTGCACGATACTTTTCTGAGTGATAACGTTCATTAGTAATCGTTTTTACCTTGTGAGGTACATCGGGGTAGAACGCTACCCAGGACCCTTCAGTCGCAGAAGACTCGTTACTACCGTCGACAACAAGACGGCAGGACCATGTATTATCGCCCAATCGACAAGACCAGTCTGTGGTGTGTCGGGATGCTCGTCAAATTTATCACCTGGCCCATACTTACATATGGATCTTGTAAGGTTCGACACGAACGTTCGGAGGGTAGAAGTGGTTTTCCCGGGCCAGTGTTTCTCTACTTCACGTAGAAAAACTGATTCGATCTGAAAATTTCCTGAGTAATCCCACGTGCCGAGCGCACGTCCCTGTCGAATTTTGTAACGTGTTCGCGAAGATCGCCATATCCTGAAGGCTTTGCATGACGATACCACAACCTGCTCTCCCCTGCCTGTCCGACAGTCATGCCTGTGCATTTCGAATTCAGCGAGCTTATTTCGAGCGTCTGTTCCAGTTTTACGTACGTGCTAAGACCAGAAACAGCTTGCATAAGCAGTCGGACAATTGACAGAGAAACCTAGATCATTGCAATGTCGACTTGGCACACGACTTTTCTACACACTTGAAGGGCCTCGTGTCTGTGTTCGACGGAGGATACCAAAATTTGTACTGCGTGGAAGCTATAAGGAGCTCCAAGAATAGAAACCATTTCAATCGACTACGTTTTCTCAATGTCTAGCCTCAAACAGTCCATTGACAGATGCTTTTCTTACCCCACTATTGGCTTTTCACTACAGTTCTACGAAGGACCTGTAGCTCTACTAAAAGCACGCAGCTCCATTTGTTCTCGAGTACTGAGCCCGATCATATAACCAACATCTTCATTCGAGACGTTCATTTTGAATCACTCTCCGGTCGCGTTGCAGAGGTTGACTTCATGACAGTCGTAATCCTTGATCGATACTTTACATCTCCGATTGTGCCCGTATGGTGGCATCTGCTTCACCGTCGATCCGATCTTCTACTTCCGATTCATATCAGGAGATTGTGGAATCGGTGGCTAATAGAACCTACAGGGGTGGTTTGACACACACTGGAAGAGGGAGGAATAAACGTGCATATCGATGCTTTATGGACTGTTTTACTCACTCGTTGCATGCTCTCTGTGGCCTACATCACGACGACCACGCAGATGGAAATACCAATTGTAAGTAACGCTCCATGATCTTGCGAAAGACAATTTTGTTCCTGTTTCGCTCGCCGTCATATACGAAATCCACAGTGGAGGACTCGGGTTTTGGCAGGTCTGGAATCTATTGCAGAGGGAGACAAAGTGGTGCCCTCCAAGATCCACAAACCTCCACATCAACTCCATGAGATTCTCGCTACACATCCTCCAGAATTCCTAGCGGCCAAACAAAACCTAGTTACTAGCACCGCACGTCAAGTCGAGTACTCCGGTGAGCTTAGGAATGAAATAGCTATAAGATTGAATACATACCCGCAAGTGCTGACAATCGCGAACTTGTTCACTGCGAATACTATTAATTTTCACCGAGAGACAAGTCCAACATCGGGATTCGTGTGAGTTTGCTTGACCCTGACTTGCCCGGCTTTTACTGGCTTTTACCGGCTTTTTTTCGGCTTGAAAAAGTTTAATAGCTTTTTTCAAGCTGAAACAAGCCGAAAAAAGCCGAAAAAAGCCGGGCAAGTCAGGGTCAAGCAAACTCACACGAATCCCGATGAAGTCTGCTGTACAGACGCTTTCATATAAAGAATCTTGTGGTATCGACGCTTCTAAAATCGTTTATGACGGCCGATATTAAAAGCAATCACAGCTCTCGACTGCCTCGAGCTTTATCGGGGGTTGAGACTCGTGTATCGAGGCAAGTAGGCTCAAAACATGCCAGTTTACAGAGATAGACCGTCAGAGAAATGACAATGACGCGGAAATACTTAACCTTCTGCGTTTGATAAGTTGTAGCTTGCAGCAGGTAGTCACTCTCAACCTCTTGTATAGAACTGTATAGGATGTTTGTGCAGCACCTCTCATCCCAGGGCGCAAACGTTCCACGCTAGTAACACGAGGAGGAATTCTCCGCGCGCGTCTGTGATAGAAGCAATCCAGTTTGTGGCTTGATCTTCCATCACGCAATCTTCGGAGACCTACCTTGTCCGATAGTAAAGTTGCGACCGAGTCCTCGAATTTCAAGATTCAATTAGTACCCCACCAAAACCTTTCGAGTAGTAGTCGAACTACTTCTAGCATGTGGAGTATTGGTTATATTTGAAGGAGACGATTGTATTGAAGATTCAAGTACTAAGACCAAAGGAGCGGTTGTGGATGAAACTCGAGCTCATGGAAGCCTGAAGGTGGCGAGTCTCTGACCGAATGTGATGGTGGCATACGGCGTGTCATCCTTGCCACCTCTTTTGCGCAAGTCTGACTTAGAATCGGTCATCTACACTCCACGATCAGTTTAGCAAGTCTCCAATCTTTAAGAGAATATGAATGTAGATGGAAAAACTGATAGACTCTTGTTATGATACGATGTACAAAATAATTAGTGCGCTATATTCATGATGATTGAGTGAAAATTTGGAATGATAGCAATCTGCAGCTGGACTAAACCAGGTACGAGGATTTCACTGTATACTGTTCTCGAAGCTTCTGCGTTCCTTCAGTTGGAATCCAATGCAAGTTTTTGTAGAGCGATCGAGGCTAGTAAATTGAGTGGATCTTGTCTCTCGCGAACGTGTACTTGACCAGAGCTGGATCCTGCGCCCGGAGTGGCATGCTCTTCTTGGAAGCGTGCATATTCATCCCGAACACTCACAACTCGTTGGCTCGGCAGCTCGATAGTGGGATGAACTAAGATTGTCCCTGCCCCAGTGATGTGATGCGTGCCCGAAAGTCCGTCGAATGAGCCTGGAAGTGATTCTAATTAACCCCTATTGTGAAAGAAAACAAAACACGAGGAAATTATCACTCACGTCGAGCAGAAGTGGTTTGATTTTCCTGCATCTGATGGTAGTCTTGTTGTCCCAGCGATCTGTCCCAACAAATTTCATCTCCTGATTCGTGCGCAGCGACCTCCGTCAAGCCTGATCGTGGATACGGAAGAACGCCTTCTGAGAAGTACTTCAGAGAACCTTGATACGGAGTAGGTGTTACGACCGCTTGGTTCGAGTTCAAAGATTGAGCGAGCTTCTCCAAAACTTCATGGTCGACGACATCTTTCTTCCCTTTCAAGTGTTCTTTATACCTCTTTGAGTCAAGTTTCTCCTGGCGTCGGATTTCCTTGTAGACCTCGATTGTCAGCTTCGGCTTTAAAGAGGTGACTCGTCAGCCTCTTATGCGCAATATTGTCAATTCGAAGAAATCGCCCTGACGTACCATTCCTTTGATCAGAGGATGCTCTGCGTGGCCGCCCGGAACCAATTCATGGCAAGGTTTGCATGATATCTTATGCTTTGTCCAAAGTCCGTCATAATATTCTGCGCCTCTTCTGCTATCTAGAAGTTTCGCTTCTCGGCACCCTTTGCAGACAACCACTTGCGGCCCTAGGGCTTCGACGCATGGGTCTTCCGAGAACTGCCACAAACGTTGCAGTCTTGTTCTGTTCTTGATCATCCGAGGTAGCGATACGGTGTGGTCACTGGTAGTGAAGGAGGATTTTTTGAAGACTCGGCGAGGACGAGAGGTGGATATTTTACGAGAGAACGAGTTTGCGACTTTACCGGTACAGGCGTTAGCTTCTGAAGGTGATAGCATATCGAGAACGGATGATTCTTTGAGGAAATTCGAAGGAGAGAGGATGGATAAGGGCTCAACGTCTTAGAGTTGTTTAGTTCGTGCTTCATCTTTATATCCACAGAGATTTGACAATGATGGTTTTGTGCTTGGGCAAAGCTGGTGGCCAATAATTGGCCAGTTACTCAGACAGCTATACTATAGTGAACGTTCAGCTTGGATATGTGAGGCCGTGTGGCACAACCCCATGCCCACAAACCTTGGACCTCCTTTGTTCATATGTCATATCTCAGGGCCATTGAACCCACTGACAACGTAGCTCATAATGAGAGTAAAACTAAAGACTCGGAGTATAGGTATTTTTTCTTGTCAGCTGACGGATATAATGTTATCGATATCAGTCAATAGTTCTTAGACCTTACCCGGTTCATAAACTCCTCCTAATACTCGAAATGTGTAGATTGATCCCGAGTCATGTAGTTTTCGAGTCGAAGAGGAGATACCTTGTACCTTTGAGCTCGATCCAATCCAGGCAGTTCCCGATAGACATCTTCTGGCATCTCAAATGCTAGGACCGTCGTCATTCTGTTGGTGTGAGTATTGAAGCGTATCGGTTGTCTGATTCGCGACGACGATGTCGAAGGAGGAGGAGGAGGAGGAATCTATTAACCGGACTTGTCTCAAGATCTGGACACCGGGTCAGAAGGAGTTAATGTGAAGAAAGCGAGCCGAAATATCAATTTCCCAGGACATTCTTACCGCATCAGCTGACTTGGCGACTTCGTGGAAGTTCAAAGTTTCTCCCTCTTCCTCTTTCTCATTCTCTTCTAAAGAATCTACTTTCAGAACGTGGCAAGGGCAATCTTGGAACAAATGTAGTCGCTTCTCGCAAACAAGAATGGCTTAACCGACGATGAGATTTATCAAATCACAGGTACCGAATGCGCGCCTTCCCACTAGCAGGAGCGCTCATTCGGGATTTCGGTAACATGCCGCCCAATTTACGCGTCATATGGGATTCCGCGTATCCGTTACTTGAAATGTTCTTGACAGTTCGGGCAAGCTGAGCTTGGTGAGACGAGAGGATGCACACAGTTTGGATCAGTCAGCACGCAGCACAATCAGGAGCCAAAGAAGATCCACATGTACGATACAAACCTTGGACGTATAAAAGGACCATTTTCTGAGAGTCAAATTAACAAACGAACTATAACCCGGCAAGCAAACCTCGTAAACATACTCATGTCTTCAGCTCGCAAAATCGGTGACGTACCCATCCATCCTATTGGGTTTGGAGCTATGGGACTTAGCGTAGCCTACGGTCCTGTCGAAACGGAGGAGGAACGCTTCAAGGTGAACATAAATGTATTCTGACGACAGGCTTGTAACTATATCTTGCTCACGGCGTTATGGGTGGTTTCCAGGTTCTTGACGCTGTTTATGAAAGCGGAAGCAGACACTGGGACACTTCCGACGCCTATGGTGATTCCGAAGAATTACTTGGAAAATGGTTTGTATTTTCGTCGGATGAATCCCCTTCCTGTCAATACTGAATGCTGTACTCTACATCATAGGTTTAAACGCACTGGCAAAAGGGATGATATTTTCTTGGCCACCAAGTTTGGACTGTTGTTAACTGGTGCTCGTGGTGAGCCCGAATATGTCAAGGAAGCTTGTGCGAAATCTTTGGAGCGCCTCGGTGTGGATCATATTGACTTGTACTATCTACACCGGTCAGTCAGTCTTCTGCTTTTCTAGAAATTAATAAGGTGTGCTGATACTCCTTCTTGATCAGGGTTGACCCAAAGACTCCCATTGAGGTAATCTACAACGAAACTGTGTCCTCAGTTGCTTACTCACTAACTGATTTCACTAATCAGAAAACTGTTGGAGCGATGGCCGAGTTGGTCAAGTGAATTCTTCTATCTATTGTCCTAATTTGCCGGATGCTGATCAAATGGTTTTTCAGGGAGGGAAAAGTGAAATATCTTGGACTCTCGGACTGCACCGCAAACGGTTTGCGTCGTGCCCACGCAGTTCACCCTATTAGTGCTCTCCAGGTCGAATTTTCACCATTCATTCTCGATATCGAGTCTCCACAATTGGCGTTGCTGCAAACCGCTCGAGAACTTGGTGTTAAGATTGTAACATACTCTCCTCTAGGGAGGGGTTTGGTTACGGGCCAGATCGTACGTATGGTATCTTGACCTTGAACTAGAAAACTGATCTAACACTGTTCAATATCCACCATAGCGTTCTCCCGATGACTTTGCGCCAGATGATTTCCGGAGGACTGTTCCCAAGTTAGTATTTTCAAAGATGTTGTAATTCTCCTGCGTGCTCAACGATCATCGATGATCCTTCAGGTTTGCGACGGAAAACTTCCCCAAAATTCTTTCAGTCGTCGATCAGATCGCGGAAATTGGCAAGAAACATAACGCAACTTCCGGTCAAGTGACTCTCGCCTGGATTCTTGCTCAAGGCGAGGACTTCCACGTTATACCAGGCACGAAGAAGATCAAGGTACGAATCAACAAGCTTTGAGGAATATCGCACCCATGCTGATCAATCGTTTCAAGTACCATCTCGAGAATATGGGTGCATCTTCAGTCAAGCTCACGCCCGAAGAGATTGCTAAGATCAGAAAGATTGCTGAGGAATGCGAGCTGCCCGGAAATAGATATGGACCGGGCTTCAATGAAATGGCTTATGTAGAAAGTCCTCCGCTCTGATTGGTGTAGAAGTGATACATACGAATAAGTAGTCCAGACGTAGATACGAGTTATCATTCGAAGAACTCCACTTTATAGAGGAGTGCTCGACAGAATCTTTTGTATCACCGCCTTGTCCGTGCTAATCGTAATGATTCGTAAAGAGAAATCAATCTCCTTTCGATTGTTCTGTGATGGCTTGCTTGACTGTCAGGCAGTTGGATGAGCGACATACACAGAAGTTGTCTTTTTGTTATCGGCATGAGTGGCATACGTATTAAGGAATCCGAAGGTAGACCGGACGCTGAACCAGGGGGTCATGGTAAGATAAATGTTGTACACGTCAATTCCATTCAATTTGATTGAAAATTCATATGTATACAACAACAACAACGCCTGCAAGACATATTTCGTGTTCTATGGAGACGTAAGGACGGATTACAATACAAAAAACAAGACGGAGACATCGACTGACAAAACATAAGCGCGAATCCCTACGAACGAGGATGATGAGGAATACAGTGCAAAAACAAACTGATTGTGATGCATAAAGTCCGTGATAAAGATAAAAAAACTCCCTGCTACTCCTGAATATCGCCCAGGGCAACTGCTGCACGGAAAAGTGCATCATAAAATTCCCCACTTGTTGTAAACGTGAATGTGTTGGGGATAGCGGGGGAGGTTGCTGAGAAAAACAACTCAGTAGATTTTGGGTGCGAAGTTGAGGAGATTGCCATACCGATGTAGGAAGACTGAGCTGAGACTGGCGCTTGAGGGACATCTTGGTCCTGTGCGCAAGAAGAAGTAGATGCGAGAGAGGATTCGGGCTGGCTTGCCACGAAAAAGCAGATGGAAGGGGTTTGCTTCGCACTATCGGAAGGACGAATCGTCTCAAGAGAAGATTGACGGGGCCGAAGGGCTTGCCTCGCATCTGACAGTAGCTCCTCTTTCGGTATAAAGGGGATATTGAATTGTGTTCTGAGCTCGATGGGATCCTGATCCAACTCTTCAAGAGACAAATCAGGCTATAAACAAGTCTGTTGAGTCCAATGTCATTCAGCCAACAGGCAAATGCGACGCACCAATTTGGTTATGTCTTCTTTAGTGATCCCCTTCAGCTGCCTCAGTTTTACGCACCGTCGCTTATGTTTCTCCCAGTTACTGGGGTAGTACTCGTAGTCCCCCCGCTTGTCGAGGCTGATGTAGGATTCACATCCTCGACAGCGTACTTTGATAGGTCCCAGAGCCAAGACACATCGGTCTCTTAACATAATGCAATGACGCTGGTTAAGAGTCAGATTTCTACGGGTCATAACGTTTGAAAATGAATGAGGGCGAGCCGAGAAAAAGGGCAAGACTCCGTTCAGCAAACCTGAACACGAAAAACAAGTGGGTGATTCAACATGAGCAGTAAGACGGATTTTCGAGATAAGTTTTATACGGCCTATTCTCCAGTGATTAAACTTATCGCCGTGCTACTTCACAATGGTCGGATACTGGATCATTGGCATTGTCCTCGAATGTGATTATAGAGTGGGGTTGACCTAAATTAGTAACAGGCGCAAACCTTTGTGGTTTTCGGAGTCTTTTCCTACCGTCACTCGTCGTCGTCATGTCAATCAAACACCAGAAACGGGGAGGTGACGTTTTTGGTAAGTATTTGCAGACAAAGGCCCGGATCGTAAAGGCGATACGAGGATCTCTAGCAAAGTACCAGTGGGGCGTGAACAAACGTGAAGGGGTAACAGATGTTACTGTGTTCACCGGTTAAAAGGGGAACATGCCAGCGCAGGATAGATTGGTTGACGCCAGAGAACCCTGAACATTATATATGGCGTTACCGTACGAATAGTTCATGGCGCTACCTAGAATCTCCTTGCTGGGTCAGGGAAGCTTGGGCATTAAGCTAGCTTAAGGAATAAGAAGGACGTACGTAGTGAGGTCGATAGAGAACCCCCGGAGTCAGGGAGCGGTGGGTATCTTTGTTTTAAATTTAAGTACCAGAAAAAAGACGGTGGAGGACTCGGAAGAGCTTGCTTAATTGCCATTACGGTCACGATCACATGACAGATTCTCTGCTACATATATTCCGAGCTCTGTTACTTTATATACGCTGATCGATACCAAATGCTGTATACAGATCTAATGTTTGTAAGGTCATACATATCAAAAATAATGCGACAGCCCAGACTTCTGAGTAAATATGTGCCAAAGGATTGGACAACGAAAAAGAGCAGTGACCCAGATAGAAGTAGGTTGAAAGACGTTACCGAAGCGGACAAATTCGAGTCATGAGCAGGAAACCTGCTAACCATCGACCTTAGACTCGTCGTCTCGAGAAATGCCCCGGGAGATATAGGGGTCGACGGCCTGGAGCCTGAACAAAGTGCACCTTGAGTAGGAAAGGGCATCGACATATCATACCCTCGTGCGTTCGAACGAATCCGGAAAGGCGCTGCATTCGCCAACGATTTCCAATCCAGTGTCGCGGCTTTTCATAGCGGGTGCAAACCCATTAAAAAAATGAACTCTTTCCGCCAAGGAGCCCTCCCAACCGCAGTGTGCCATGGTCCAAAGCTCATGATGAACCGTCAAAGAAGATGAGGCGGACAAAGCTGAAGGCGGGGATGGAGGAGATGGAGGGAATGAAGAGGAAGACGTAAGAGAAGATGAGATGAATAGAGGGGATGGAGAGGACGAAGAGGAAGAGGACGAAGCAGAAAGAGGAGGGAAAGAAGTTGATCGTGACACGGGAGCGGACGCCGAGACGCTGTTCCGGGCAGGTAGGATGATTCGGAGGCTAGGTCTCTCTTCGACCCGGGACGAAGATTGAGTTGAGATGGATGATGTCGGTCTTGGTTTTACTGGGGTACGAGTAGTGGTTTGGTCAAGTTTGTTGTCAGGTTGAAGATAGGGTTTTTGGGCTTTGAGAGGACCTAGGATAGCCTGGATATCTGCCGTACTACCGGACCTCAGTATTTGACGGATGTCTTCTGGTATTTGGGGCTATGAGAAGATAAAAGGTAATGAGTAACTATGGTTCAATAAAATCAAGGACGCGTACGCACCATAGTGGTCCTCTCTTTCTGTGCGAGACCGGATTTTGCCCTTAATTGAGAACAACTTTTCTTGTGTTTTAGCCAGGGTCCGCTGTAGTATGTCTGACGACGGTCGAGAAATAGTAACCTTTCGCAACCCAAACAGCGAACGTTGACAGGGCCGACAGCAGCGACACATTTGTCGTGGTAGAGCCGCCACTCGCGTTCGGGCTCGTTGAGTCTCTTGCTTAAGAGATTGCTAGGGGCGTGAACGGTCCTAGTGGGTAAAACCTTGCTCCGGCTTAGTATGGTCGTATTGACAAGCTGTGCGGGGCCTGCAGAACGGGCACTAGATCGGGTGGTGCGGGATGCTACGGTGGATGAGATTTCACGAGGCATTTTGAAGGAAAGTGCGAGCGTGGTGCTGAAGTAAACTGTGCAGGAAGTATGTGAAAAGTGCCCCTGCTGGTCATTTTATATGTTCACCGAGATCATCGACGTCGTACATAGAAAGATGTACAAATAACATTTCCTTTTCGGAGTACACGTGTTGCGCTTTGGCCTGGTCCAATGGTCGGCAACCTTTGTGGTGTTGGTCGCCGTTGGGTAAACCAGTGAAAAATGAATCCGTCCATTGAGATCGACCTTTCCTGGACCCTTGATCTTCCAGATGATCTGATGTCAGAGGAGAGGACAATGGGGTTCGATTTGTCCATTATTTTGCAGTGCCAAATAGTGGGGCATCTCCGGCGCCGTGACGCATGCGCGACGAAAAGCACTCGGCTACTGTTTAGAGTTGTTCAACATTCGATGCATCCCCAGGCAGGACATATC
>ML180183.1:0-24666 GCA_004369135.1 Dendrothele bispora CBS 962.96 | reverse complement strand
ATAAAGGAAGTGGGCCATCGCTTCGCGTGGCAAGTACGAGGCCATAAGTATCGAAATGACATGCCGGACTCCGGCTCCGCCAAGTCGGCATTAGGCATCAATTCATCACGATAAGAATGTGATAAGATTTGCCTAATGGGAATGTCACAAGGAATGCTAAGCGACGGGGTTTAGTAAAGACGAGTCCTTCCTTCGGTCGGCCTCGTAATTTATGGTCATCCTAGGCGTATCTATACTGAGCTCGGTGTTCGTTTACATGTTTTTATTTGTCTTGTTATTACTTTGCGGCAGATGGGATATACAGATTCACAAAATGGAGTCACAGTCGAGGAGCAACTGGCAATTTTCTTGTATATGTGTGTTACTGGATTGACAGTTCGGCACACTGGTGAAAGATGAACGGCCATATACGTCTAGATTGGATGGATCAACATGAAGTAATGTTGGAAACATTTTCCCAAGTTTACAGTTCTACACAGTCCTGGGCTTCCCAGTACATAGAATCTGGGACAAATAGATGTCGACTTTGCAATGAAATACCACAGCATATCTATAAGTTTACACGATTCCCTCAATTTTTTCTCATGGCTATTCCAACTGAAAATGCCCAGATTACATCAGTTAACAAAAGTATTCAAGTCCAAGTTGACGGGCACACTAATGAATATGTTGTTTCTGGAATTATATATTTTGGGCAAGGACATTTCATAACAAGAATGTTTCACTTCGAGAGCCAGTGGGTCTACGATGGCATTGTAGATCCCTTACCCCAGCTTTTTAGGCTTCAAAATGATGAAATGAATCATTTCATGCACAAGAATGCTAAAATTATTTTGTATGTCAAGGCTCATTGAGTGCAACTTGGCTTATATGGGCCTCGTATCTGCCACGCGAAGCGATGGCCTTCTTCTTTGATATGTATGACTCGGAGTACTTAGTATGAGTACTTAAAATCTCAGATCACTGGGTAATTATTGTAATTCTGCAAAAGATAAGTACCAACTTGACCACGACAGAACTTGATGTAAGGAGCCAGACCTAAATGTTCGGTAATAAGTACTACATTACCTGCCCTATCATCCCTCAGCTCCGAACCTCTTTACCCAAAATGGTAATTTGTAGCTTGCTGTCGAACGGCTTTGCTGGACTGATAACCATAGAGTTTCTGTACTCTTTGAGGATTGATTGTGCCGCTTTTGTCTTGGACATGTTGAAACTTCCAAACACGCTTTACTGGCATGTACTCACAGACCACTGGTTGAGCTATGTGATATCTTTTTCACAGCCTTCTACAGTCTATATCCAGAGGTGCCAAGTTTTGCCTGTGATGGACCGAGAGGATTACCTTTTTGGGAAACATAATCTCTTGTAAATCAACTTATTCCTTGACCGCAAAATATATCTTCGAAATCCTAAACGTGTATCTATGTCCGTCCAGCCTACCCGCGATAGTTATTGAGTTCTATAGTAGTAGTAGATAATAGTTCTACGGAATATGTACTTAGTGCTCTCCCTGTATCCGATGTGGCCTTTCATTGTTGTATTAATCTACCACGGACATATGAGCCGTGAGCTCGTTCATATGATGATGATATGGTCCCGGGATCGATGATGTATACTGCCATCGGGATGCATCCCGGAACCCGGCGTTCAGCTCTTGGACCTGTCCGGTTAATAAACTCCTCCTCCTCCTCCTCCGAGTCAGAGCCGTTGTTAAGAAGAGTTCTCTCTCACGGTCCGCTGCCCTGGCTTTCGAATGTCACTCGGAATTGGTTTATACACCGGACCTTCTATAAATAACTAGGACGACCCAGCCAGCCCACCAAGCTGGCTGGGTGCGCAGCTGGGTGTAGCCGAACAGACTCTTATTTCGTTGTCTGATGGTTGTAAAATTTTTTATATTTCCTTGTCTTATCTTATCCCCGTTGCAGAACGGGGCCTTAGTTTGTTGAGTTCAAACTTAGACCTATGTTTGTCAGACCACTCGAAGGCTCCTATGCCTCATGGAAATTCAACTTTGAAAAGTCAAAGAGACACCCCCGATTCACAAAAAATCGACCCCAAGGGAGTAACTTCCTTTTTTCCTAAAAGACAATCCTAAGCTCTCCCGAAAACAGATAACAGTTTTGATCCACCTTAGAACAGGACACGCAATGCTAAATGCACATCTTTACAAAATAAAGAAAGCTGACTCCCCAGACTGCCCCCACTGTAGATCCAGAGGAATAACCACCCCAGAGACTGTCTAACACTTCCTCTTTATCTGTCCAGCATATCACAAAGAGTGCTTCGAAATCAAAAGAAAGCTCGGCCGTGATGCTAACTCTATTTCTGCAATTCTAGCTAGCGACAAAGGAATATCAACTGTTCTACGGTTCATCAGTAAACTAGGAGATTTAAAAAACAACTCGGTGATGTCCTCATTTCCCATGATGATTAGTACATAAAATAAGCACTATATCTTGCCCACAGAGACAATACAAAAGAAGATGCAAGCACCTCAAACGGAGATTGAAGGTGTATCTATATAACTCCCTTTCCTTCCCTTTTTTTTACTTTTCGTGCCCGTGGCTATCACCCCTTCGCAGTGCTCTGGAGCCCCTGTCAGCAACAAACAAACCATTAAAGCAATGTACAAAGTCACAGTATATAACTCCTCAAGAAAGGTGGCCGACAAAAACAGCTCGAGGATGGAGCTGGACGTCTGGGGGATTTAGATCCGTTAGACGGGCTTTTGCAACCTGGAGCACGGGCGAGGCAAGGGCCTCTTGTAGTTAGATCTATGTGCACCATGGGAAATAATCCTGCGCACAATAAATTGAAATGGAAGAAAAAAAAAGCTCCATATCCTGTACTGATACGTAGGTACACTTCCCCTTCTTTCAACACTTTGAAAGGATCGCAGACGCCAAAGATTAGCCGTGATTTTTCAATGATCATACGAGAACGCTGTTTGTTTCTCTCGTTTCGAAAGTCAGCAATTTCCTTCATTTGCAGACGTCGAAGGGCAGCTTGAACGTTCGTATCAGATAGACCGTCTAGCAGCACTTTTTCCGCAAGTGGGTACTGATCCATGGATGACAGAAGGTCAGTAGCTTTCAAAGGATCCGTCGAAGCTTCCAAAATGCGTTGAGTCGGACAACCCTTATCTGAACTCATCTCACGCCAAATTGAACCCTGGGTGAGCCGACTCGGGTTCCCGATCAGGGCCTTAGGCATTTCGGAAAACCTTAGACAATATTTTGTTCATCTATACTTCCTTACTCGCTAAAACAGCTCAACTCAAACAGATACAAAAAAGTTATGAATCAAGACTTTGATCTTTCGAGAGCGGCCCCTCCTGAGCTGCTCAGAGCCCTCGTCACAAACATTTTTCCCCGGATCATTCTCCAGTCCCTAAGTTATGAATCAAGATTTTGATCTTTCGAGAGCGGCCCCTCCTGAGCTGCTCAGAGCCCTCGTCACAAACATTTTTCCCCGGATCATTCTCCAGTCCCTAAGTTATGAATCAAGATTTTGATCTTTCGAGAGCGGCCCCTCCTGAGCTGCTCAGAGCCCTCGTCACAAACATTTTTCCCCGGATCATTCTCCAGTCCCTAAGTTATGAATCAAGATTTTGATCTTTCGAGAGCGGCCCCTCCTGAGCTGCTCAGAGCCCTCGTCACAAACATTTTTCCCCGGATCATTCTCCAGTCCCTAAGTTATGAATCAAGATTTTGATCTTTCGAGAGCGGCCCCTCCTGAGCTGCTCAGAGCCCTCGTCACAAACATTTTTCCCCGGATCATTCTCCAGTCCCTAAGTTATGAATCAAGATTTTGATCTTTCGAGAGCGGCCCCTCCTGAGCTGCTCAGAGCCCTCGTCACAAACATTTTTCCCCGGATCATTCTCCAGTCCCTAAGTTATGAATCAAGATTTTGATCTTTCGAGAGCGGCCCCTCCTGAGCTGCTCAGAGCCCTCGTCACAAACATTTTTCCCCGGATCATTCTCCAGTCCCTAAGTTATGAATCAAGATTTTGATCTTTCGAGAGCGGCCCCTCCTGAGCTGCTCAGAGCCCTCGTCACAAACATTTTTCCCCGGATCATTCTCCAGTCCCTAAGTTATGAATCAAGATTTTGATCTTTCGAGAGCGGCCCCTCCTGAGCTGCTCAGAGCCCTCGTCACAAACATTTTTCCCCGGATCATTCTCCAGTCCCTAAGTTATGAATCAAGATTTTGATCTTTCGAGAGCGGCCCCTCCTGAGCTGCTCAGAGCCCTCGTCACAAACATTTTTCCCCGGATCATTCTCCAGTCCCTAAGTTATGAATCAAGATTTTGATCTTTCGAGAGCGGCCCCTCCTGAGCTGCTCAGAGCCCTCGTCACAAACATTTTTCCCCGGATCATTCTCCAGTCCCTAAGTTATGAATCAAGATTTTGATCTTTCGAGAGCGGCCCCTCCTGAGCTGCTCAGAGCCCTCGTCACAAACATTTTTCCCCGGATCATTCTCCAGTCCCTAAGTTATGAATCAAGATTTTGATCTTTCGAGAGCGGCCCCTCCTGAGCTGCTCAGAGCCCTCGTCACAAACATTTTTCCCCGGATCATTCTCCAGTCCCTAAGTTATGAATCAAGATTTTGATCTTTCGAGAGCGGCCCCTCCTGAGCTGCTCAGAGCCCTCGTCACAAACATTTTTCCCCGGATCATTCTCCAGTCCCTAAGTTATGAATCAAGATTTTGATCTTTCGAGAGCGGCCCCTCCTGAGCTGCTCAGAGCCCTCGTCACAAACATTTTTCCCCGGATCATTCTCCAGTCCCTAAGTTATGAATCAAGATTTTGATCTTTCGAGAGCGGCCCCTCCTGAGCTGCTCAGAGCCCTCGTCACAAACATTTTTCCCCGGATCATTCTCCAGTCCCTAAGTTATGAATCAAGATTTTGATCTTTCGAGAGCGGCCCCTCCTGAGCTGCTCAGAGCCCTCGTCACAAACATTTTTCCCCGGATCATTCTCCAGTCCCTAAGTTATGAATCAAGATTTTGATCTTTCGAGAGCGGCCCCTCCTGAGCTGCTCAGAGCCCTCGTCACAAACATTTTTCCCCGGATCATTCTCCAGTCCCTAAGTTATGAATCAAGATTTTGATCTTTCGAGAGCGGCCCCTCCTGAGCTGCTCAGAGCCCTCGTCACAAACATTTTTCCCCGGATCATTCTCCAGTCCCTAAGTTATGAATCAAGATTTTGATCTTTCGAGAGCGGCCCCTCCTGAGCTGCTCAGAGCCCTCGTCACAAACATTTTTCCCCGGATCATTCTCCAGTCCCTAAGTTATGAATCAAGATTTTGATCTTTCGAGAGCGGCCCCTCCTGAGCTGCTCAGAGCCCTCGTCACAAACATTTTTCCCCGGATCATTCTCCAGTCCCTAAGTTATGAATCAAGATTTTGATCTTTCGAGAGCGGCCCCTCCTGAGCTGCTCAGAGCCCTCGTCACAAACATTTTTCCCCGGATCATTCTCCAGTCCCTAAGTTATGAATCAAGATTTTGATCTTTCGAGAGCGGCCCCTCCTGAGCTGCTCAGAGCCCTCGTCACAAACATTTTTCCCCGGATCATTCTCCAGTCCCTAAGTTATGAATCAAGATTTTGATCTTTCGAGAGCGGCCCCTCCTGAGCTGCTCAGAGCCCTCGTCACAAACATTTTTCCCCGGATCATTCTCCAGTCCCTAAGTTATGAATCAAGATTTTGATCTTTCGAGAGCGGCCCCTCCTGAGCTGCTCAGAGCCCTCGTCACAAACATTTTTCCCCGGATCATTCTCCAGTCCCTAAGTTATGAATCAAGATTTTGATCTTTCGAGAGCG
This sequence comes from Dendrothele bispora CBS 962.96, assembly GCA_004369135.1. NCBI lineage: Eukaryota > Fungi > Basidiomycota > Agaricomycetes > Agaricales > Dendrothele > Dendrothele bispora. The sequence continues at coordinate 18,833 of ML180183.1, read as the reverse complement.
GCCCCTCCTGAGCTGCTCAGAGCCCTCGTCACAAACATTTTTCCCCGGATCATTCTCCAGTCCCTAAGTTATGAATCAAGATTTTGATCTTTCGAGAGCGGCCCCTCCTGAGCTGCTCAGAGCCCTCGTCACAAACATTTTTCCCCGGATCATTCTCCAGTCCCTAAGTTATGAATCAAGATTTTGATCTTTCGAGAGCGGCCCCTCCTGAGCTGCTCAGAGCCCTCGTCACAAACATTTTTCCCCGGATCATTCTCCAGTCCCTAAGTTATGAATCAAGATTTTGATCTTTCGAGAGCGGCCCCTCCTGAGCTGCTCAGAGCCCTCGTCACAAACATTTTTCCCCGGATCATTCTCCAGTCCCTAAGTTATGAATCAAGATTTTGATCTTTCGAGAGCGGCCCCTCCTGAGCTGCTCAGAGCCCTCGTCACAAACATTTTTCCCCGGATCATTCTCCAGTCCCTAAGTTATGAATCAAGATTTTGATCTTTCGAGAGCGGCCCCTCCTGAGCTGCTCAGAGCCCTCGTCACAAACATTTTTCCCCGGATCATTCTCCAGTCCCTAAGTTATGAATCAAGATTTTGATCTTTCGAGAGCGGCCCCTCCTGAGCTGCTCAGAGCCCTCGTCACAAACATTTTTCCCCGGATCATTCTCCAGTCCCTAAGTTATGAATCAAGATTTTGATCTTTCGAGAGCGGCCCCTCCTGAGCTGCTCAGAGCCCTCGTCACAAACATTTTTCCCCGGATCATTCTCCAGTCCCTAAGTTATGAATCAAGATTTTGATCTTTCGAGAGCGGCCCCTCCTGAGCTGCTCAGAGCCCTCGTCACAAACATTTTTCCCCGGATCATTCTCCAGTCCCTAAGTTATGAATCAAGATTTTGATCTTTCGAGAGCGGCCCCTCCTGAGCTGCTCAGAGCCCTCGTCACAAACATTTTTCCCCGGATCATTCTCCAGTCCCTAAGTTATGAATCAAGATTTTGATCTTTCGAGAGCGGCCCCTCCTGAGCTGCTCAGAGCCCTCGTCACAAACATTTTTCCCCGGATCATTCTCCAGTCCCTAAGTTATGAATCAAGATTTTGATCTTTCGAGAGCGGCCCCTCCTGAGCTGCTCAGAGCCCTCGTCACAAACATTTTTCCCCGGATCATTCTCCAGTCCCTAAGTTATGAATCAAGATTTTGATCTTTCGAGAGCGGCCCCTCCTGAGCTGCTCAGAGCCCTCGTCACAAACATTTTTCCCCGGATCATTCTCCAGTCCCTAAGTTATGAATCAAGATTTTGATCTTTCGAGAGCGGCCCCTCCTGAGCTGCTCAGAGCCCTCGTCACAAACATTTTTCCCCGGATCATTCTCCAGTCCCTAAGTTATGAATCAAGATTTTGATCTTTCGAGAGCGGCCCCTCCTGAGCTGCTCAGAGCCCTCGTCACAAACATTTTTCCCCGGATCATTCTCCAGTCCCTAAGTTATGAATCAAGATTTTGATCTTTCGAGAGCGGCCCCTCCTGAGCTGCTCAGAGCCCTCGTCACAAACATTTTTCCCCGGATCATTCTCCAGTCCCTAAGTTATGAATCAAGATTTTGATCTTTCGAGAGCGGCCCCTCCTGAGCTGCTCAGAGCCCTCGTCACAAACATTTTTCCCCGGATCATTCTCCAGTCCCTAAGTTATGAATCAAGATTTTGATCTTTCGAGAGCGGCCCCTCCTGAGCTGCTCAGAGCCCTCGTCACAAACATTTTTCCCCGGATCATTCTCCAGTCCCTAAGTTATGAATCAAGATTTTGATCTTTCGAGAGCGGCCCCTCCTGAGCTGCTCAGAGCCCTCGTCACAAACATTTTTCCCCGGATCATTCTCCAGTCCCTAAGTTATGAATCAAGATTTTGATCTTTCGAGAGCGGCCCCTCCTGAGCTGCTCAGAGCCCTCGTCACAAACATTTTTCCCCGGATCATTCTCCAGTCCCTAAGTTATGAATCAAGATTTTGATCTTTCGAGAGCGGCCCCTCCTGAGCTGCTCAGAGCCCTCGTCACAAACATTTTTCCCCGGATCATTCTCCAGTCCCTAAGTTATGAATCAAGATTTTGATCTTTCGAGAGCGGCCCCTCCTGAGCTGCTCAGAGCCCTCGTCACAAACATTTTTCCCCGGATCATTCTCCAGTCCCTAAGTTATGAATCAAGATTTTGATCTTTCGAGAGCGGCCCCTCCTGAGCTGCTCAGAGCCCTCGTCACAAACATTTTTCCCCGGATCATTCTCCAGTCCCTAAGTTATGAATCAAGATTTTGATCTTTCGAGAGCGGCCCCTCCTGAGCTGCTCAGAGCCCTCGTCACAAACATTTTTCCCCGGATCATTCTCCAGTCCCTAAGTTATGAATCAAGATTTTGATCTTTCGAGAGCGGCCCCTCCTGAGCTGCTCAGAGCCCTCGTCACAAACATTTTTCCCCGGATCATTCTCCAGTCCCTAAGTTATGAATCAAGATTTTGATCTTTCGAGAGCGGCCCCTCCTGAGCTGCTCAGAGCCCTCGTCACAAACATTTTTCCCCGGATCATTCTCCAGTCCCTAAGTTATGAATCAAGATTTTGATCTTTCGAGAGCGGCCCCTCCTGAGCTGCTCAGAGCCCTCGTCACAAACATTTTTCCCCGGATCATTCTCCAGTCCCTAAGTTATGAATCAAGATTTTGATCTTTCGAGAGCGGCCCCTCCTGAGCTGCTCAGAGCCCTCGTCACAAACATTTTTCCCCGGATCATTCTCCAGTCCCTAAGTTATGAATCAAGATTTTGATCTTTCGAGAGCGGCCCCTCCTGAGCTGCTCAGAGCCCTCGTCACAAACATTTTTCCCCGGATCATTCTCCAGTCCCTAAGTTATGAATCAAGATTTTGATCTTTCGAGAGCGGCCCCTCCTGAGCTGCTCAGAGCCCTCGTCACAAACATTTTTCCCCGGATCATTCTCCAGTCCCTAAGTTATGAATCAAGATTTTGATCTTTCGAGAGCGGCCCCTCCTGAGCTGCTCAGAGCCCTCGTCACAAACATTTTTCCCCGGATCATTCTCCAGTCCCTAAGTTATGAATCAAGATTTTGATCTTTCGAGAGCGGCCCCTCCTGAGCTGCTCAGAGCCCTCGTCACAAACATTTTTCCCCGGATCATTCTCCAGTCCCTAAGTTATGAATCAAGATTTTGATCTTTCGAGAGCGGCCCCTCCTGAGCTGCTCAGAGCCCTCGTCACAAACATTTTTCCCCGGATCATTCTCCAGTCCCTAAGTTATGAATCAAGATTTTGATCTTTCGAGAGCGGCCCCTCCTGAGCTGCTCAGAGCCCTCGTCACAAACATTTTTCCCCGGATCATTCTCCAGTCCCTAAGTTATGAATCAAGATTTTGATCTTTCGAGAGCGGCCCCTCCTGAGCTGCTCAGAGCCCTCGTCACAAACATTTTTCCCCGGATCATTCTCCAGTCCCTAAGTTATGAATCAAGATTTTGATCTTTCGAGAGCGGCCCCTCCTGAGCTGCTCAGAGCCCTCGTCACAAACATTTTTCCCCGGATCATTCTCCAGTCCCTAAGTTATGAATCAAGATTTTGATCTTTCGAGAGCGGCCCCTCCTGAGCTGCTCAGAGCCCTCGTCACAAACATTTTTCCCCGGATCATTCTCCAGTCCCTAAGTTATGAATCAAGATTTTGATCTTTCGAGAGCGGCCCCTCCTGAGCTGCTCAGAGCCCTCGTCACAAACATTTTTCCCCGGATCATTCTCCAGTCCCTAAGTTATGAATCAAGATTTTGATCTTTCGAGAGCGGCCCCTCCTGAGCTGCTCAGAGCCCTCGTCACAAACATTTTTCCCCGGATCATTCTCCAGTCCCTAAGTTATGAATCAAGATTTTGATCTTTCGAGAGCGGCCCCTCCTGAGCTGCTCAGAGCCCTCGTCACAAACATTTTTCCCCGGATCATTCTCCAGTCCCTAAGTTATGAATCAAGATTTTGATCTTTCGAGAGCGGCCCCTCCTGAGCTGCTCAGAGCCCTCGTCACAAACATTTTTCCCCGGATCATTCTCCAGTCCCTAAGTTATGAATCAAGATTTTGATCTTTCGAGAGCGGCCCCTCCTGAGCTGCTCAGAGCCCTCGTCACAAACATTTTTCCCCGGATCATTCTCCAGTCCCTAAGTTATGAATCAAGATTTTGATCTTTCGAGAGCGGCCCCTCCTGAGCTGCTCAGAGCCCTCGTCACAAACATTTTTCCCCGGATCATTCTCCAGTCCCTAAGTTATGAATCAAGATTTTGATCTTTCGAGAGCGGCCCCTCCTGAGCTGCTCAGAGCCCTCGTCACAAACATTTTTCCCCGGATCATTCTCCAGTCCCTAAGTTATGAATCAAGATTTTGATCTTTCGAGAGCGGCCCCTCCTGAGCTGCTCAGAGCCCTCGTCACAAACATTTTTCCCCGGATCATTCTCCAGTCCCTAAGTTATGAATCAAGATTTTGATCTTTCGAGAGCGGCCCCTCCTGAGCTGCTCAGAGCCCTCGTCACAAACATTTTTCCCCGGATCATTCTCCAGTCCCTAAGTTATGAATCAAGATTTTGATCTTTCGAGAGCGGCCCCTCCTGAGCTGCTCAGAGCCCTCGTCACAAACATTTTTCCCCGGATCATTCTCCAGTCCCTAAGTTATGAATCAAGATTTTGATCTTTCGAGAGCGGCCCCTCCTGAGCTGCTCAGAGCCCTCGTCACAAACATTTTTCCCCGGATCATTCTCCAGTCCCTAAGTTATGAATCAAGATTTTGATCTTTCGAGAGCGGCCCCTCCTGAGCTGCTCAGAGCCCTCGTCACAAACATTTTTCCCCGGATCATTCTCCAGTCCCTAAGTTATGAATCAAGATTTTGATCTTTCGAGAGCGGCCCCTCCTGAGCTGCTCAGAGCCCTCGTCACAAACATTTTTCCCCGGATCATTCTCCAGTCCCTAAGTTATGAATCAAGATTTTGATCTTTCGAGAGCGGCCCCTCCTGAGCTGCTCAGAGCCCTCGTCACAAACATTTTTCCCCGGATCATTCTCCAGTCCCTAAGTTATGAATCAAGATTTTGATCTTTCGAGAGCGGCCCCTCCTGAGCTGCTCAGAGCCCTCGTCACAAACATTTTTCCCCGGATCATTCTCCAGTCCCTAAGTTATGAATCAAGATTTTGATCTTTCGAGAGCGGCCCCTCCTGAGCTGCTCAGAGCCCTCGTCACAAACATTTTTCCCCGGATCATTCTCCAGTCCCTAAGTTATGAATCAAGATTTTGATCTTTCGAGAGCGGCCCCTCCTGAGCTGCTCAGAGCCCTCGTCACAAACATTTTTCCCCGGATCATTCTCCAGTCCCTAAGTTATGAATCAAGATTTTGATCTTTCGAGAGCGGCCCCTCCTGAGCTGCTCAGAGCCCTCGTCACAAACATTTTTCCCCGGATCATTCTCCAGTCCCTAAGTTATGAATCAAGATTTTGATCTTTCGAGAGCGGCCCCTCCTGAGCTGCTCAGAGCCCTCGTCACAAACATTTTTCCCCGGATCATTCTCCAGTCCCTAAGTTATGAATCAAGATTTTGATCTTTCGAGAGCGGCCCCTCCTGAGCTGCTCAGAGCCCTCGTCACAAACATTTTTCCCCGGATCATTCTCCAGTCCCTAAGTTATGAATCAAGATTTTGATCTTTCGAGAGCGGCCCCTCCTGAGCTGCTCAGAGCCCTCGTCACAAACATTTTTCCCCGGATCATTCTCCAGTCCCTAAGTTATGAATCAAGATTTTGATCTTTCGAGAGCGGCCCCTCCTGAGCTGCTCAGAGCCCTCGTCACAAACATTTTTCCCCGGATCATTCTCCAGTCCCTAAGTTATGAATCAAGATTTTGATCTTTCGAGAGCGGCCCCTCCTGAGCTGCTCAGAGCCCTCGTCACAAACATTTTTCCCCGGATCATTCTCCAGTCCCTAAGTTATGAATCAAGATTTTGATCTTTCGAGAGCGGCCCCTCCTGAGCTGCTCAGAGCCCTCGTCACAAACATTTTTCCCCGGATCATTCTCCAGTCCCTAAGTTATGAATCAAGATTTTGATCTTTCGAGAGCGGCCCCTCCTGAGCTGCTCAGAGCCCTCGTCACAAACATTTTTCCCCGGATCATTCTCCAGTCCCTAAGTTATGAATCAAGATTTTGATCTTTCGAGAGCGGCCCCTCCTGAGCTGCTCAGAGCCCTCGTCACAAACATTTTTCCCCGGATCATTCTCCAGTCCCTAAGTTATGAATCAAGATTTTGATCTTTCGAGAGCGGCCCCTCCTGAGCTGCTCAGAGCCCTCGTCACAAACATTTTTCCCCGGATCATTCTCCAGTCCCTAAGTTATGAATCAAGATTTTGATCTTTCGAGAGCGGCCCCTCCTGAGCTGCTCAGAGCCCTCGTCACAAACATTTTTCCCCGGATCATTCTCCAGTCCCTAAGTTATGAATCAAGATTTTGATCTTTCGAGAGCGGCCCCTCCTGAGCTGCTCAGAGCCCTCGTCACAAACATTTTTCCCCGGATCATTCTCCAGTCCCTAAGTTATGAATCAAGATTTTGATCTTTCGAGAGCGGCCCCTCCTGAGCTGCTCAGAGCCCTCGTCACAAACATTTTTCCCCGGATCATTCTCCAGTCCCTAAGTTATGAATCAAGATTTTGATCTTTCGAGAGCGGCCCCTCCTGAGCTGCTCAGAGCCCTCGTCACAAACATTTTTCCCCGGATCATTCTCCAGTCCCTAAGTTATGAATCAAGATTTTGATCTTTCGAGAGCGGCCCCTCCTGAGCTGCTCAGAGCCCTCGTCACAAACATTTTTCCCCGGATCATTCTCCAGTCCCTAAGTTATGAATCAAGATTTTGATCTTTCGAGAGCGGCCCCTCCTGAGCTGCTCAGAGCCCTCGTCACAAACATTTTTCCCCGGATCATTCTCCAGTCCCTAAGTTATGAATCAAGATTTTGATCTTTCGAGAGCGGCCCCTCCTGAGCTGCTCAGAGCCCTCGTCACAAACATTTTTCCCCGGATCATTCTCCAGTCCCTAAGTTATGAATCAAGATTTTGATCTTTCGAGAGCGGCCCCTCCTGAGCTGCTCAGAGCCCTCGTCACAAACATTTTTCCCCGGATCATTCTCCAGTCCCTAAGTTATGAATCAAGATTTTGATCTTTCGAGAGCGGCCCCTCCTGAGCTGCTCAGAGCCCTCGTCACAAACATTTTTCCCCGGATCATTCTCCAGTCCCTAAGTTATGAATCAAGATTTTGATCTTTCGAGAGCGGCCCCTCCTGAGCTGCTCAGAGCCCTCGTCACAAACATTTTTCCCCGGATCATTCTCCAGTCCCTAAGTTATGAATCAAGATTTTGATCTTTCGAGAGCGGCCCCTCCTGAGCTGCTCAGAGCCCTCGTCACAAACATTTTTCCCCGGATCATTCTCCAGTCCCTAAGTTATGAATCAAGATTTTGATCTTTCGAGAGCGGCCCCTCCTGAGCTGCTCAGAGCCCTCGTCACAAACATTTTTCCCCGGATCATTCTCCAGTCCCTAAGTTATGAATCAAGATTTTGATCTTTCGAGAGCGGCCCCTCCTGAGCTGCTCAGAGCCCTCGTCACAAACATTTTTCCCCGGATCATTCTCCAGTCCCTAAGTTATGAATCAAGATTTTGATCTTTCGAGAGCGGCCCCTCCTGAGCTGCTCAGAGCCCTCGTCACAAACATTTTTCCCCGGATCATTCTCCAGTCCCTAAGTTATGAATCAAGATTTTGATCTTTCGAGAGCGGCCCCTCCTGAGCTGCTCAGAGCCCTCGTCACAAACATTTTTCCCCGGATCATTCTCCAGTCCCTAAGTTATGAATCAAGATTTTGATCTTTCGAGAGCGGCCCCTCCTGAGCTGCTCAGAGCCCTCGTCACAAACATTTTTCCCCGGATCATTCTCCAGTCCCTAAGTTATGAATCAAGATTTTGATCTTTCGAGAGCGGCCCCTCCTGAGCTGCTCAGAGCCCTCGTCACAAACATTTTTCCCCGGATCATTCTCCAGTCCCTAAGTTATGAATCAAGATTTTGATCTTTCGAGAGCGGCCCCTCCTGAGCTGCTCAGAGCCCTCGTCACAAACATTTTTCCCCGGATCATTCTCCAGTCCCTAAGTTATGAATCAAGATTTTGATCTTTCGAGAGCGGCCCCTCCTGAGCTGCTCAGAGCCCTCGTCACAAACATTTTTCCCCGGATCATTCTCCAGTCCCTAAGTTATGAATCAAGATTTTGATCTTTCGAGAGCGGCCCCTCCTGAGCTGCTCAGAGCCCTCGTCACAAACATTTTTCCCCGGATCATTCTCCAGTCCCTAAGTTATGAATCAAGATTTTGATCTTTCGAGAGCGGCCCCTCCTGAGCTGCTCAGAGCCCTCGTCACAAACATTTTTCCCCGGATCATTCTCCAGTCCCTAAGTTATGAATCAAGATTTTGATCTTTCGAGAGCGGCCCCTCCTGAGCTGCTCAGAGCCCTCGTCACAAACATTTTTCCCCGGATCATTCTCCAGTCCCTAAGTTATGAATCAAGATTTTGATCTTTCGAGAGCGGCCCCTCCTGAGCTGCTCAGAGCCCTCGTCACAAACATTTTTCCCCGGATCATTCTCCAGTCCCTAAGTTATGAATCAAGATTTTGATCTTTCGAGAGCGGCCCCTCCTGAGCTGCTCAGAGCCCTCGTCACAAACATTTTTCCCCGGATCATTCTCCAGTCCCTAAGTTATGAATCAAGATTTTGATCTTTCGAGAGCGGCCCCTCCTGAGCTGCTCAGAGCCCTCGTCACAAACATTTTTCCCCGGATCATTCTCCAGTCCCTAAGTTATGAATCAAGATTTTGATCTTTCGAGAGCGGCCCCTCCTGAGCTGCTCAGAGCCCTCGTCACAAACATTTTTCCCCGGATCATTCTCCAGTCCCTAAGTTATGAATCAAGATTTTGATCTTTCGAGAGCGGCCCCTCCTGAGCTGCTCAGAGCCCTCGTCACAAACATTTTTCCCCGGATCATTCTCCAGTCCCTAAGTTATGAATCAAGATTTTGATCTTTCGAGAGCGGCCCCTCCTGAGCTGCTCAGAGCCCTCGTCACAAACATTTTTCCCCGGATCATTCTCCAGTCCCTAAGTTATGAATCAAGATTTTGATCTTTCGAGAGCGGCCCCTCCTGAGCTGCTCAGAGCCCTCGTCACAAACATTTTTCCCCGGATCATTCTCCAGTCCCTAAGTTATGAATCAAGATTTTGATCTTTCGAGAGCGGCCCCTCCTGAGCTGCTCAGAGCCCTCGTCACAAACATTTTTCCCCGGATCATTCTCCAGTCCCTAAGTTATGAATCAAGATTTTGATCTTTCGAGAGCGGCCCCTCCTGAGCTGCTCAGAGCCCTCGTCACAAACATTTTTCCCCGGATCATTCTCCAGTCCCTAAGTTATGAATCAAGATTTTGATCTTTCGAGAGCGGCCCCTCCTGAGCTGCTCAGAGCCCTCGTCACAAACATTTTTCCCCGGATCATTCTCCAGTCCCTAAGTTATGAATCAAGATTTTGATCTTTCGAGAGCGGCCCCTCCTGAGCTGCTCAGAGCCCTCGTCACAAACATTTTTCCCCGGATCATTCTCCAGTCCCTAAGTTATGAATCAAGATTTTGATCTTTCGAGAGCGGCCCCTCCTGAGCTGCTCAGAGCCCTCGTCACAAACATTTTTCCCCGGATCATTCTCCAGTCCCTAAGTTATGAATCAAGATTTTGATCTTTCGAGAGCGGCCCCTCCTGAGCTGCTCAGAGCCCTCGTCACAAACATTTTTCCCCGGATCATTCTCCAGTCCCTAAGTTATGAATCAAGATTTTGATCTTTCGAGAGCGGCCCCTCCTGAGCTGCTCAGAGCCCTCGTCACAAACATTTTTCCCCGGATCATTCTCCAGTCCCTAAGTTATGAATCAAGATTTTGATCTTTCGAGAGCGGCCCCTCCTGAGCTGCTCAGAGCCCTCGTCACAAACATTTTTCCCCGGATCATTCTCCAGTCCCTAAGTTATGAATCAAGATTTTGATCTTTCGAGAGCGGCCCCTCCTGAGCTGCTCAGAGCCCTCGTCACAAACATTTTTCCCCGGATCATTCTCCAGTCCCTAAGTTATGAATCAAGATTTTGATCTTTCGAGAGCGGCCCCTCCTGAGCTGCTCAGAGCCCTCGTCACAAACATTTTTCCCCGGATCATTCTCCAGTCCCTAAGTTATGAATCAAGATTTTGATCTTTCGAGAGCGGCCCCTCCTGAGCTGCTCAGAGCCCTCGTCACAAACATTTTTCCCCGGATCATTCTCCAGTCCCTAAGTTATGAATCAAGATTTTGATCTTTCGAGAGCGGCCCCTCCTGAGCTGCTCAGAGCCCTCGTCACAAACATTTTTCCCCGGATCATTCTCCAGTCCCTAAGTTATGAATCAAGATTTTGATCTTTCGAGAGCGGCCCCTCCTGAGCTGCTCAGAGCCCTCGTCACAAACATTTTTCCCCGGATCATTCTCCAGTCCCTAAGTTATGAATCAAGATTTTGATCTTTCGAGAGCGGCCCCTCCTGAGCTGCTCAGAGCCCTCGTCACAAACATTTTTCCCCGGATCATTCTCCAGTCCCTAAGTTATGAATCAAGATTTTGATCTTTCGAGAGCGGCCCCTCCTGAGCTGCTCAGAGCCCTCGTCACAAACATTTTTCCCCGGATCATTCTCCAGTCCCTAAGTTATGAATCAAGATTTTGATCTTTCGAGAGCGGCCCCTCCTGAGCTGCTCAGAGCCCTCGTCACAAACATTTTTCCCCGGATCATTCTCCAGTCCCTAAGTTATGAATCAAGATTTTGATCTTTCGAGAGCGGCCCCTCCTGAGCTGCTCAGAGCCCTCGTCACAAACATTTTTCCCCGGATCATTCTCCAGTCCCTAAGTTATGAATCAAGATTTTGATCTTTCGAGAGCGGCCCCTCCTGAGCTGCTCAGAGCCCTCGTCACAAACATTTTTCCCCGGATCATTCTCCAGTCCCTAAGTTATGAATCAAGATTTTGATCTTTCGAGAGCGGCCCCTCCTGAGCTGCTCAGAGCCCTCGTCACAAACATTTTTCCCCGGATCATTCTCCAGTCCCTAAGTTATGAATCAAGATTTTGATCTTTCGAGAGCGGCCCCTCCTGAGCTGCTCAGAGCCCTCGTCACAAACATTTTTCCCCGGATCATTCTCCAGTCCCTAAGTTATGAATCAAGATTTTGATCTTTCGAGAGCGGCCCCTCCTGAGCTGCTCAGAGCCCTCGTCACAAACATTTTTCCCCGGATCATTCTCCAGTCCCTAAGTTATGAATCAAGATTTTGATCTTTCGAGAGCGGCCCCTCCTGAGCTGCTCAGAGCCCTCGTCACAAACATTTTTCCCCGGATCATTCTCCAGTCCCTAAGTTATGAATCAAGATTTTGATCTTTCGAGAGCGGCCCCTCCTGAGCTGCTCAGAGCCCTCGTCACAAACATTTTTCCCCGGATCATTCTCCAGTCCCTAAGTTATGAATCAAGATTTTGATCTTTCGAGAGCGGCCCCTCCTGAGCTGCTCAGAGCCCTCGTCACAAACATTTTTCCCCGGATCATTCTCCAGTCCCTAAGTTATGAATCAAGATTTTGATCTTTCGAGAGCGGCCCCTCCTGAGCTGCTCAGAGCCCTCGTCACAAACATTTTTCCCCGGATCATTCTCCAGTCCCTAAGTTATGAATCAAGATTTTGATCTTTCGAGAGCGGCCCCTCCTGAGCTGCTCAGAGCCCTCGTCACAAACATTTTTCCCCGGATCATTCTCCAGTCCCTAAGTTATGAATCAAGATTTTGATCTTTCGAGAGCGGCCCCTCCTGAGCTGCTCAGAGCCCTCGTCACAAACATTTTTCCCCGGATCATTCTCCAGTCCCTAAGTTATGAATCAAGATTTTGATCTTTCGAGAGCGGCCCCTCCTGAGCTGCTCAGAGCCCTCGTCACAAACATTTTTCCCCGGATCATTCTCCAGTCCCTAAGTTATGAATCAAGATTTTGATCTTTCGAGAGCGGCCCCTCCTGAGCTGCTCAGAGCCCTCGTCACAAACATTTTTCCCCGGATCATTCTCCAGTCCCTAAGTTATGAATCAAGATTTTGATCTTTCGAGAGCGGCCCCTCCTGAGCTGCTCAGAGCCCTCGTCACAAACATTTTTCCCCGGATCATTCTCCAGTCCCTAAGTTATGAATCAAGATTTTGATCTTTCGAGAGCGGCCCCTCCTGAGCTGCTCAGAGCCCTCGTCACAAACATTTTTCCCCGGATCATTCTCCAGTCCCTAAGTTATGAATCAAGATTTTGATCTTTCGAGAGCGGCCCCTCCTGAGCTGCTCAGAGCCCTCGTCACAAACATTTTTCCCCGGATCATTCTCCAGTCCCTAAGTTATGAATCAAGATTTTGATCTTTCGAGAGCGGCCCCTCCTGAGCTGCTCAGAGCCCTCGTCACAAACATTTTTCCCCGGATCATTCTCCAGTCCCTAAGTTATGAATCAAGATTTTGATCTTTCGAGAGCGGCCCCTCCTGAGCTGCTCAGAGCCCTCGTCACAAACATTTTTCCCCGGATCATTCTCCAGTCCCTAAGTTATGAATCAAGATTTTGATCTTTCGAGAGCGGCCCCTCCTGAGCTGCTCAGAGCCCTCGTCACAAACATTTTTCCCCGGATCATTCTCCAGTCCCTAAGTTATGAATCAAGATTTTGATCTTTCGAGAGCGGCCCCTCCTGAGCTGCTCAGAGCCCTCGTCACAAACATTTTTCCCCGGATCATTCTCCAGTCCCTAAGTTATGAATCAAGATTTTGATCTTTCGAGAGCGGCCCCTCCTGAGCTGCTCAGAGCCCTCGTCACAAACATTTTTCCCCGGATCATTCTCCAGTCCCTAAGTTATGAATCAAGATTTTGATCTTTCGAGAGCGGCCCCTCCTGAGCTGCTCAGAGCCCTCGTCACAAACATTTTTCCCCGGATCATTCTCCAGTCCCTAAGTTATGAATCAAGATTTTGATCTTTCGAGAGCGGCCCCTCCTGAGCTGCTCAGAGCCCTCGTCACAAACATTTTTCCCCGGATCATTCTCCAGTCCCTAAGTTATGAATCAAGATTTTGATCTTTCGAGAGCGGCCCCTCCTGAGCTGCTCAGAGCCCTCGTCACAAACATTTTTCCCCGGATCATTCTCCAGTCCCTAAGTTATGAATCAAGATTTTGATCTTTCGAGAGCGGCCCCTCCTGAGCTGCTCAGAGCCCTCGTCACAAACATTTTTCCCCGGATCATTCTCCAGTCCCTAAGTTATGAATCAAGATTTTGATCTTTCGAGAGCGGCCCCTCCTGAGCTGCTCAGAGCCCTCGTCACAAACATTTTTCCCCGGATCATTCTCCAGTCCCTAAGTTATGAATCAAGATTTTGATCTTTCGAGAGCGGCCCCTCCTGAGCTGCTCAGAGCCCTCGTCACAAACATTTTTCCCCGGATCATTCTCCAGTCCCTAAGTTATGAATCAAGATTTTGATCTTTCGAGAGCGGCCCCTCCTGAGCTGCTCAGAGCCCTCGTCACAAACATTTTTCCCCGGATCATTCTCCAGTCCCTAAGTTATGAATCAAGATTTTGATCTTTCGAGAGCGGCCCCTCCTGAGCTGCTCAGAGCCCTCGTCACAAACATTTTTCCCCGGATCATTCTCCAGTCCCTAAGTTATGAATCAAGATTTTGATCTTTCGAGAGCGGCCCCTCCTGAGCTGCTCAGAGCCCTCGTCACAAACATTTTTCCCCGGATCATTCTCCAGTCCCTAAGTTATGAATCAAGATTTTGATCTTTCGAGAGCGGCCCCTCCTGAGCTGCTCAGAGCCCTCGTCACAAACATTTTTCCCCGGATCATTCTCCAGTCCCTAAGTTATGAATCAAGATTTTGATCTTTCGAGAGCGGCCCCTCCTGAGCTGCTCAGAGCCCTCGTCACAAACATTTTTCCCCGGATCATTCTCCAGTCCCTAAGTTATGAATCAAGATTTTGATCTTTCGAGAGCGGCCCCTCCTGAGCTGCTCAGAGCCCTCGTCACAAACATTTTTCCCCGGATCATTCTCCAGTCCCTAAGTTATGAATCAAGATTTTGATCTTTCGAGAGCGGCCCCTCCTGAGCTGCTCAGAGCCCTCGTCACAAACATTTTTCCCCGGATCATTCTCCAGTCCCTAAGTTATGAATCAAGATTTTGATCTTTCGAGAGCGGCCCCTCCTGAGCTGCTCAGAGCCCTCGTCACAAACATTTTTCCCCGGATCATTCTCCAGTCCCTAAGTTATGAATCAAGATTTTGATCTTTCGAGAGCGGCCCCTCCTGAGCTGCTCAGAGCCCTCGTCACAAACATTTTTCCCCGGATCATTCTCCAGTCCCTAAGTTATGAATCAAGATTTTGATCTTTCGAGAGCGGCCCCTCCTGAGCTGCTCAGAGCCCTCGTCACAAACATTTTTCCCCGGATCATTCTCCAGTCCCTAAGTTATGAATCAAGATTTTGATCTTTCGAGAGCGGCCCCTCCTGAGCTGCTCAGAGCCCTCGTCACAAACATTTTTCCCCGGATCATTCTCCAGTCCCTAAGTTATGAATCAAGATTTTGATCTTTCGAGAGCGGCCCCTCCTGAGCTGCTCAGAGCCCTCGTCACAAACATTTTTCCCCGGATCATTCTCCAGTCCCTAAGTTATGAATCAAGATTTTGATCTTTCGAGAGCGGCCCCTCCTGAGCTGCTCAGAGCCCTCGTCACAAACATTTTTCCCCGGATCATTCTCCAGTCCCTAAGTTATGAATCAAGATTTTGATCTTTCGAGAGCGGCCCCTCCTGAGCTGCTCAGAGCCCTCGTCACAAACATTTTTCCCCGGATCATTCTCCAGTCCCTAAGTTATGAATCAAGATTTTGATCTTTCGAGAGCGGCCCCTCCTGAGCTGCTCAGAGCCCTCGTCACAAACATTTTTCCCCGGATCATTCTCCAGTCCCTAAGTTATGAATCAAGATTTTGATCTTTCGAGAGCGGCCCCTCCTGAGCTGCTCAGAGCCCTCGTCACAAACATTTTTCCCCGGATCATTCTCCAGTCCCTAAGTTATGAATCAAGATTTTGATCTTTCGAGAGCGGCCCCTCCTGAGCTGCTCAGAGCCCTCGTCACAAACATTTTTCCCCGGATCATTCTCCAGTCCCTAAGTTATGAATCAAGATTTTGATCTTTCGAGAGCGGCCCCTCCTGAGCTGCTCAGAGCCCTCGTCACAAACATTTTTCCCCGGATCATTCTCCAGTCCCTAAGTTATGAATCAAGATTTTGATCTTTCGAGAGCGGCCCCTCCTGAGCTGCTCAGAGCCCTCGTCACAAACATTTTTCCCCGGATCATTCTCCAGTCCCTAAGTTATGAATCAAGATTTTGATCTTTCGAGAGCGGCCCCTCCTGAGCTGCTCAGAGCCCTCGTCACAAACATTTTTCCCCGGATCATTCTCCAGTCCCTAAGTTATGAATCAAGATTTTGATCTTTCGAGAGCGGCCCCTCCTGAGCTGCTCAGAGCCCTCGTCACAAACATTTTTCCCCGGATCATTCTCCAGTCCCTAAGTTATGAATCAAGATTTTGATCTTTCGAGAGCGGCCCCTCCTGAGCTGCTCAGAGCCCTCGTCACAAACATTTTTCCCCGGATCATTCTCCAGTCCCTAAGTTATGAATCAAGATTTTGATCTTTCGAGAGCGGCCCCTCCTGAGCTGCTCAGAGCCCTCGTCACAAACATTTTTCCCCGGATCATTCTCCAGTCCCTAAGTTATGAATCAAGATTTTGATCTTTCGAGAGCGGCCCCTCCTGAGCTGCTCAGAGCCCTCGTCACAAACATTTTTCCCCGGATCATTCTCCAGTCCCTAAGTTATGAATCAAGATTTTGATCTTTCGAGAGCGGCCCCTCCTGAGCTGCTCAGAGCCCTCGTCACAAACATTTTTCCCCGGATCATTCTCCAGTCCCTAAGTTATGAATCAAGATTTTGATCTTTCGAGAGCGGCCCCTCCTGAGCTGCTCAGAGCCCTCGTCACAAACATTTTTCCCCGGATCATTCTCCAGTCCCTAAGTTATGAATCAAGATTTTGATCTTTCGAGAGCGGCCCCTCCTGAGCTGCTCAGAGCCCTCGTCACAAACATTTTTCCCCGGATCATTCTCCAGTCCCTAAGTTATGAATCAAGATTTTGATCTTTCGAGAGCGGCCCCTCCTGAGCTGCTCAGAGCCCTCGTCACAAACATTTTTCCCCGGATCATTCTCCAGTCCCTAAGTTATGAATCAAGATTTTGATCTTTCGAGAGCGGCCCCTCCTGAGCTGCTCAGAGCCCTCGTCACAAACATTTTTCCCCGGATCATTCTCCAGTCCCTAAGTTATGAATCAAGATTTTGATCTTTCGAGAGCGGCCCCTCCTGAGCTGCTCAGAGCCCTCGTCACAAACATTTTTCCCCGGATCATTCTCCAGTCCCTAAGTTATGAATCAAGATTTTGATCTTTCGAGAGCGGCCCCTCCTGAGCTGCTCAGAGCCCTCGTCACAAACATTTTTCCCCGGATCATTCTCCAGTCCCTAAGTTATGAATCAAGATTTTGATCTTTCGAGAGCGGCCCCTCCTGAGCTGCTCAGAGCCCTCGTCACAAACATTTTTCCCCGGATCATTCTCCAGTCCCTAAGTTATGAATCAAGATTTTGATCTTTCGAGAGCGGCCCCTCCTGAGCTGCTCAGAGCCCTCGTCACAAACATTTTTCCCCGGATCATTCTCCAGTCCCTAAGTTATGAATCAAGATTTTGATCTTTCGAGAGCGGCCCCTCCTGAGCTGCTCAGAGCCCTCGTCACAAACATTTTTCCCCGGATCATTCTCCAGTCCCTAAGTTATGAATCAAGATTTTGATCTTTCGAGAGCGGCCCCTCCTGAGCTGCTCAGAGCCCTCGTCACAAACATTTTTCCCCGGATCATTCTCCAGTCCCTCGTTCGCTGCAGCCCAGCATTTATGCAGTAATAACGTCATGTCTGATGTAAGTTGTAGATACTCGGCATTTCGGGCAAGAGCATCCCATGCAACGCTGCGCTCTTTTAGGGCACTTTCAATGCCCTCTGTTTTATCAGAATAAATCCAATCTATGAGGAGGTGTATAGAAGAGGGATCGGGTACAGGAAGTGAAATGATGAAATGGAAAGGTGTGGAGTCTGGTAAGACACGGGGCAGTTGAATGGCCCCGCTACTGGCAGTGGTATTCAAAAGGTCCACGGTTGAAAGTCCTGCGAAAAAGTCTCGAAATAAAGCGGATTTGGCGATAAGATGACGACTGTGTACCTAGGGAAACCAAGTCAGGACGTAGTTAGGGAGATAGTCATATAGGAACCTAACTTACTTTAAACGAGATCGATGGATAGCTACTGTTCAAAGGAGGCTCGGACACACTACGATTGGAACTGGAAAATCTGGGGGGTGCTCGAAAATTCAGCCCATGAGTTACTGGAATGACTAATACAAATAAGCTGAAAATATAGAGCAAAGAGAACGGAATGATCACACCTATGGTACAATCAGCTAAGTCTGCTTGGTCCCAGTATATTTGGGTAGAGTTATGCAAATCCTTAATGAAGGATTTTTGGGGGATTTCAACCATGGAAGCCTGGAGCAAAAGCATAGTCTTGAGCTAAGACAATATACTCTATGCAGCTTTGAGTGTTAGACAGGGAGATAGGGTTTTGAAGCGCTCTCTTTAAAGCAGCTGCCTGATTCCCACGATCTATCCATTTAGGTTGTTTTATTGCTCGGTGCTCGGGTGTGAGCGGTGTCGTTCGGAAAGGGATACGGGCTTGCACCAGAAAACTTAACAAATGTAGACCGATCGCACTGTAAATGGCACGGCGATCAAGGATTGCATAACAGGTGGATTCTGTATGACTGATTGGGAGACCAATCTTGAATGTAGTACTTATTACCGAACCTTTAGGTCTGGCTCCTTACATCAAGTTCTGTCGTGGTCAAGTTGGTACTTATCTTTTGCAGAATTACAATAATTACCCAGTGATCTGAGATTTTAAGTACTCATACTAAGTACTCCGAGTCATACATATCAAAGAAGAAGGCCATCGCTTCGCGTGGCAGATACGAGGCCCATATAAGCCAAGTTGCACTCAATGAGCCTTGACATACAAAATAATTTTAGCATTCTTGTGCATGAAATGATTCATTTCATCATTTTGAAGCCTAAAAAGCTGGGGTAAGGGATCTACAATGCCATCGTAGACCCACTGGCTCTCGAAGTGAAACATTCTTGTTATGAAATGTCCTTGCCCAAAATATATAATTCCAGAAACAACATATTCATTAGTGTGCCCGTCAACTTGGACTTGAATACTTTTGTTAACTGATGTAATCTGGGCATTTTCAGTTGGAATAGCCATGAGAAAAAATTGAGGGAATCGTGTAAACTTATAGATATGCTGTGGTATTTCATTGCAAAGTCGACATCTATTTGTCCCAGATTCTATGTACTGGGAAGCCCAGGACTGTGTAGAACTGTAAACTTGGGAAAATGTTTCCAACATTACTTCATGTTGATCCATCCAATCTAGACGTATATGGCCGTTCATGCATATTGATCTCCTCTTAATAAATGGTAAATCAGTTTGAAGAATCTGATTGATGATTTCTTCCACAGCAGCATATTCACCAATTTGGAATTTATCTGGCCTGAGATTTGAAAGTGCAGTTCTTAAATTATCT
>ML180182.1:0-24731 GCA_004369135.1 Dendrothele bispora CBS 962.96 | reverse complement strand
AAAAAGATCATCAACTGGACTCCAAGTCCAGCGAGCAGAATGTAAGACACCGGAAATATGAGAAAACCTTTATGCATTTACATACATTTTGAAGATCGAAGATTCGAAGTTAATAATCGGAATGAAGCAGATTATCGCCCGGCGGCACCCAGATTTTTGCGTCCACGTGGTGCGTCCAACGTCCAAGTGCGTCCAAGTGCGTCCACGGTGGCTGTGCTAATCCCAGTTTTTTCGTGTATGAATCAAGTATGAATACTTTGAGGATTTTTTGGAACTCCAAGTCATCTTCCATTCACTCTTCCATCCGTAACGTTACAGTACAAAAATTACTTTGACGCGTAATAGCCATATAATTTAGTTCATAGTTAGACTCACTCCCCCGCATTTATCCAAGATCACCCCACTCGGAGTCTATCTGAGGGCTAGAGGTTTTCTGGAAATCTTTACTTGACCTAAAGAAACTTCCATTGTGAAATTTTGAATCTTGAAACTATAATGAGCTTTCTTTTAAAAGCATAGTTATTAGAGATAAGCATACATAGGCTGTATTTTTTGCATGAATATCAATTGACTTCAGATAAAAAATACAGTCTAAGAAATTTACATTGTGTTTGGCTGAAAGCCAGATCAATCCACAAATTGTGCTAGTAAATAAAGCTGGAAGATACTCAAGGAAGATCAATGGTATTTGTATAAAATCATAGATGATAAAAATGTCTACCTAAAAACTTATAAAAGCCTTACCTGTAACCTCATCATTTGAGTCTTTGGGACTGCAATCTAGGCTGTATGCCAGTTTACAATAAGTATACACCTTCAATTGCAGACACACTCTGAAGGGTTCTGAACATTTTGGACACACTAGGGACACATTTGGACGCACTCAATTTAAGTGGGACGCACTTTGGACATATTTGGACGCACTTGGACGCACTTTGGACGCACTGAAATCAAGTGCGTCCAAACATGCGTCCAGAGTGCGTCCAAAATCTTTTAAAGTGCGTCCAAAATCATTCCGGGTGCGTCCATAATTTTTCAAAGTGCGTCCAAATTTCTTAAAAGTGCGTCCATAGACTCAAGTGAGTCCAGCATTGTATAGCCTACAAATACAAATACATATTCAATGTATTGGTATAAATCAAAACTAGCATCAATGGACACATCTTGGACGCACCTTGGACGTAAAAATCTGGCGTTTTATAATTAATATTTATTGCCTTTAGTTGGGAGGCGCCGGCACGCGGCAGAGCCCGCCTCGGGCAAGGTCTTCGTCGAGATTTTATATACATTCACCATGTAGCTAGTGCTATGAGGAACTAGGTTGGTCTTTCGTGATAGGGGCAGCAGGATAGTAGTAACAAAGTCCAAAGCAACAAGTAAGGAAAAGCCAAAGTGAATCACAAGTACAAGTGAGGTAGATTTTAGCATTGAATATGTAACAGCAGAGGGGTAAGGGATAAAACCTGGTAGTACATGCAAACTAGTCGACAGCAGAACAAAATTTTTACTCAGATGCATCCGCCATACGCGTGGGGCTGGGCTTGAATGATGGGTAACCTAACAGAAGTATAGGTATTAGCTAGGTCATCATAATGGAAGACTCAAGATCAAGGGCAGACCTTGGGCTCCAAAGAGTATCTTCATAAAGTTACGTTGACGTTGACGATCAGTCAAAGAGGGTAAGGACTGTCTGGCTATGAGAATGTTGTACTCAGACTCAGTCAGGTCCGAGCCATCACTGTCATCATCAGAGCTACACTCATCCGTTGGTTCGTCTGAGTCCATGGCCTCATCATCAGGCGGCGGTCTCGGAGTCGACACATCTTCACTGCTGGAAGGCGACATGGCCATGGTCACGTCCGCATTCTCATCAAGTTCAGCCTGCTGAATGTCGGCAGCCCGGCCGTCTATGGGATAACCTGGGAACACACCCGCTGGCCGATAAAAGATGAGATCTACCAACTCGTCTGCTAAGGTGAAAAGACGTGTGAACCTCGGATCAGGATTTGGGGTGGTGCGTTGGTATGCCATGAGCTTGGAATGAAGATTGATCATCATTGCAAATAGAGACACTCGATCCGGTTCTGTACGGATATTATTCAGACGAATAGTCAACGGTACGCTGCCACGGCCCAGGCGAGGTGGGGGGTGAGTGGCATCACTGTCGTTGAGGCCAATAACCGAATATCGAAGCCAACTGTCCTCATCATTGGTGGGAGGTAAAAGCTGCTGTTGTGGTTGTCGCAGTGACCGTCTGGTCACATCCAGCGCCGAGAAAGTCTCTCCATCGGCAAGGAAGTCCTGGGGATAGAAAACTAGAACCTCCCAATCAATGGTGTAAACATCGTAGGGGCTTCCATTGCTAAACTAAAAAACGATCAGATCTACCCAGGTAGTTGAATAGGAAACTGATTTACATCTAAGTTTCTTTGCCATTCCATATGCTGTCGCGTTTGAGGTTCCCATTTTTCGTTGTCTTCTTTGAGCCGGTGGATCAATTCTTGAAGGCGACATTCGCCGGGAGAAAACGCAATGAGGCCGTAGAAGTCGAGCGAGTAATGTTCCCCAACCGTCACTACTTGATGGTTAGCAGAGAACGCGATGGTAGTGGAGTGGGTCTAGTACACGTACATAGCAGCAGGTTTGGACGGTGGTCTAGAAAGAAGCGGTCATTTTCTTTCGTGTCGTTGTGTTTGTGGAATCCTAATAGGGTCAGATAACTTTGCTAAAGGGCATAGGGATCAGCTTGATGCATGGCCACATCTCAATCACGTACAATGAATGTTTTCAGTTGTTCATTTTTCTCTGTTTTGCCTTTCCTGCGCACGGTATTGATGATGTGAGCAGCCTGCATGGGGCTTGACACCGAACCACTGAGGAAAGATCGCTGATCGGTTTTCAGCAGTTTCTTCAGGCGTGACCCAGCATCCCGTTGTCGCACCCATTCCGCCTTGAAGGAGGGAGCTATCGATGCGCCCTCGATGTCGGTTGTGTGATCGCTACTCCGTTCTGTGTTGGCAGGGTCAAGATTAGCATCACGGAGGGGGTTGCGGGGGCGTGTCGTGCAAGGTTTTGGTATTTCCACTCGGCCGTTCTGACGGTTGTAGGAGGCCATAGCAGGGGGCGTCGGAAAAGTCCGTGAGATAGGTTCAAGGTGCCCCTGGGAATTTTCTTTTTGGGATACCAGAACTTATCTCACGGACTTTTCCGACGGACGCCCATAGTCAAGGATACTATTCAAACTCCGACTCGCTGCGAGATCGAAAACTTTCTCATACCGGGTGTCCATTACGAACCCACCTACCCGTTCCATCAGACTCAAATCTGAAGAAGTAAGTGAGATGTACTGGGCCTTAGAATCGCAAGACTGATATCACTGCACAGATGGATAATACCCTGTCCACGCCTCGACTCTCATTACCCGACATTCATAAAGATCCATCTTTACTGACTGTTTTTGCTAAACCCGGCTCTCGTGCGTGCACACTCTTCCCGTCTTTTCAGCCTAGTGAGTGTCATTGGAACAGCCCTTTCATCCTTCGAAGGCCTCTGTGGAAACATTATTAGTGATATCCTTGTCACCTCACCCAACATGCCAGTTCTTTATGCACCTCCCTTGAATGCATGTTCTGTCCGAATGAGAAGATATATGCATTTCGGTCGTGACGACCCCATATATTATCCACAACCATTCAATTGGTCATCTGCACATCTGGCAGTTATTCGCCTGCCCGTCCCTGAAGATTCCTCCGAGCCATTCTCAGTCGCCTGGGAGGCCCCTAATGACAGATATTTTGTCCCCGGCAGTGACACCTTTTGCGTTGGGTTGGGAGTATTGGAGAAGGGAGTCTTAGCTCAGCTGGTTAACCTAAGCAAGGACGTGCTCGGCAGTCTGCCAGAGAGATATACACAGGATCCCTACCTCCGTGTGGGCTCTGAGCAGCTGCGCCGACTTCTTGATCGTTTGCAGCTAGCTGCTCCCAAAGAAGACATCTTCCTTCGCTTCAGGTGTGCTCAGCGTCAGCTTTTGGAGCTGGATGCACGCATTAGATGGGTTTTGAACTATAGTGAGCCGTATGGATCCATGACACGTCCAGCCACAGAACAGTTGGGTGTCAATGGTGTTCCGCTCATGGGGGCATTCACAGACGATCTTGACGTCTTGGAGAATTTGTTCCAAAGCAAGATACCTGTCTATTACATTCGCTCATTGTCTCGTGCTGGCGACGTCCGAATTGACAGTGTAGCAAACTTCATCGAGGAGTTGAACGGTAAAATTGACCTTCATAGCGGTTTTGTCGTTGACACTTCGGATGAGACCCCATCTCACAGGGTCATATTTACTGGTCTTGCACGGAATCCTGAACGCTATCTCTCGATGGCCAAGTACATGGTTTCTCTTTTTGAATATCCATCCGTGTTAGGTACTGAACAGCCTAAGAACTCGACATCTATGCAAAAGGCTAGACTGTCTATCACTTCGCCAACGCCTATCAGACAAACATCAATAAAAAGCACCCGAGGTCGGCCAGCACCGTGTATGTGGTTTGGATTCTTTGTCCGTTTCGGGCTGATCATGACCCCTCTAAATAGATTCCAAAGCCAGAGGCGGACAATGTCAATCACAGCGAAATCAGAACAATTCGTTCTTAATCCCGTATAGTCCCCTCATGCCTTTACCCATAGACCCATGGAAGGTTGCGCTTGAGCAACTCTCCGGACACAACCAATCGCTTCGCGCACCGGATGGTGTAGATCGCGGTTACGCCCTCCCACCGGCTAGTCTGTTCGTTAATACTCAGAACCAATCGATTGCGGCCACTCTTTTTCGGAACTGGCTCAAGCTGCGACGAGTCTTCATTTATCGCCTCTCCTCAAGCGCTCGTCGCTTTTCGAAAAAGCAGTGGCGACAGATGCTGAGCCCAGATGAGGCAAAAGAAGCTCGGTTGGATACACGCACCGGTCAGCATCGTCTCGGGATGCATAATCTGCTCAAGGAAATGGTGGAAGAGACCTCCATCCGTCTTCAATTTAACGATCTGGCGTCGGCTCCAGTCGAATGGGAAGGCCAGAAACTGGATGGATGTCAAGTTCCTGCTGAACCTATCGCCAAGGGGATTCTTTGGGAATTGTCAGAGCTCAATTTCCGTCAGGATTTTGTTATGCTGGACTGCCACGTAGATGACAGTGGAATGTCAAAAGACAATCGTAGTCTTGCTTTGGAGGCATGCTGGGACGGTACTCGAGATCTTGCGCGTATTACTGCGGCTCATGATGGTTTTGGCTCTTCCTCTGTGATGAGGCGGGTAAAGTATCTAGAGGCATTGCATAAGGTAATGACTACTTGGACCAAGCCAAAGCCTGCGGTTTTGTTGTCCCCATTTCCACAAGATACTGGTAGTCACAACTTTGGAGAACGGGTTGAACAGTGTGAGTTTGAGTTAGCCTATTACTACACCAGCTCTTTCCTTGAAGTTTTTGGCCGTGCAGCCTCCATTCCTTTTCGCTTGCCCTAGTCTACTTGTACTGTACCATGTAATTCCACACAAAATTGTGTCTTCGCAGCCTGGTTAGTGGACAGTACCAGTTAAACAATTTGGAGCATCTAAAGAGCTATGAGGGCTGGCGTTTCCTCGATGCGTTCGCGGAAAGACATTAATATTAATAAAGAAGGCTTTGAATTCTTATCGCGGTATGTACATGTTGGTTTTCATCGCTCTGGACGGTCAGGCGGAGGGCGCGGTTGGGGACAAAAGAAAGACTTTTTTTATTCTTGTCAGCACTTGTTCAAAGGCGATCCAAATGGGATACCATAGCAGGATGCACGAACGTGAAAAGGGAGGGCTCACACAGGTTTGCATACGATAGGTTTAGTATATACATGACGACCACACGAGATGTATACGATAGGTTTGCATACGACATTTAGCAGCCAATAAAAACGGTACTTTCATCAGGTAGTATTGGAAGACAACGTCAAACCTATTGGTGATATGTTATCACAATTAAGTCCATCACTCCTACTTCCTCCTATTCACCAACCTCTGAGTCCGAATTTCCCTGGGCTGTGACCCATTGATCAAATATTGGAATTTCCGTATTGACGGGTCTCACTTCGTCCAAGCTGACGGGATCTAGGCCTTCGAGACACTTGCGGTGATAGCACGATGTGGGAAGGTTGTTGGGAATTTTTCGAGAGCTTATAACCCCTGTTTTGATGCGTACTCTGGCTGGATGGTTTTTTGGACGTCTCCCGAGTGTACGCTGCTGCTTCTTCTTCGAGGCCTTGATCTGCTTGTCCAGCTGTTCAAAAAGAGGGGTCAAGACCCGTCGTCGGTAATGAGGAACAGTGGTGTGAAGGGCGAGAGGGCCGTCAGTCTCAGAGTCGGCTTCGGAATCAGTGCAATCCAACGACATGGCTTCTGCGTTAAGCGCATCTAGGAGATGGCTAGTCATCTCCCACTTCCTGCGGTCCATTGATGAGATAGACTGGTCCTTGGTAAGATTGGCGACGCCTTTCAAGCGTGCTGAGTATTTCTGTATAAACGCCATTAAAAAAAACATTACATATCAATATCGGTGAGTCCTCACCTCCCGTTTTCTGGTGGTCAGTCGAACATCCATTTCACGGCGTTCCCTGTAGTCCTCCGCACGTGCAGCTGCCTCTGCCCTGGTCTCATGCCTCAAACCAGACTCGTGGATGCGAGGTTGGCGTTGCTTCCATGAAGCCTGGGCTTGTGTAATGAAATCCCAGATAAACACGCGAATGGTGTCATCATCTAAACAAGGTCCCTCAATAAGTGACTCTTCCTGTCTTGCAGCCACAAACGGTATCATGTTATCAATCACTTCACGGTTCCACTTTGCTTTCCTCCAGTCAGGCCCAAAATATAAACGATAAGTGTCGGCGCCACGAGGCCCAGGATCAGATCCATTCGCGAAGTTGGAAGCAATTGGATCATCGATAGGAGAGTATTTTTCAAAATGATTTATATGAGATTGCCCTGTGAGGTCGCAGAAGAGCCTGCGGAGAAGACTCTAGAATGAATTAATTAGTTATAATCAATCAGAGTCGCGGCTACTCACTCTCCAACTACCTTCAACATCATCGTCCATCGCTTCAACTGCCTCCTTCTTCAAGTTTCGGTTGTATGCAACACTCCCTGGCTTGGGAGTATGACTCTTTCGCGCTGGGTGTGGTTGTCGAGGGATTGGATTCTGAGACGATGGTGTTGAGGGCACCCAGGTTGCCAAGGCCGACTTGACGATGGATTCTACATCACTAGCAGAGAGTGCGGGCGCTGTCTGTCCATTTGAGTGGTGATTATTGTCTTCTTCCATATCTACATCTCGGTCAAGTGCTGCCAACGACGGTTGAGAGGCACAAGAGCGACTGTCGCCTTTCCTCGAGGACGATGCTTTTGCCCTTCTGCGAAGAGTTTGGATTTCCGTCTCGAAAGCATCCTACGTTAAGCCGTGTCATATGAGCATGGCATGTATACAAACGAAGTAATGCACACAACGTACCTTCTCGAAGCGGGCCTCGTCCCTTTGCACGCGCTGATGAGAACAGGTTAGTACAGCACATACTTAGTTTCATATGACATCGCTGACCATTTCGTCCAGAATTTTATTCTGGGCATCCATATCAGCGGCGACTTTCTTGGCCTAGAAAGTACTTGAGTGAGATATATATCCAAAGTCAGTGAATAATAATCTGAGATATACCTCCGCGGCAATCACATCAGAGCACCGCTTCAGGCTACCAAACTGGGCAATAGTCTCTTCTTTCTCAACTACAACTTGTCGTATATTTCCGTTCTTCAAAACTATCATTGAGCACGTGAAAGAAATCATTCCAACGATGACAACATACTAATTCTGCTATGGTGCCATTGCGGACCTCAACCAAGACCTCCCATTGCTCTAAGTTTTCTTCCTGGATTTATGATTAATTCAATATCAATGTGAAGAATTGATGTTGTATGCACCAGTGAGCTGATTTTTTCTCGTGCTTCCTGAAGGGCAGCTAACTGTGGTGGATGAGACCGGTGCAAGGGATATACTAATTGAAAACACCTACTAGTGGTTCTTGTCCCTCGGTTTCTCTGGGGTTCTCTTTATTCTATGAGGGATCAACAAGGTAAAGGAGAGAAACAAAAAGATAGACAGATAGACAGATACCTGACAATCGAGAAGTCTTGAGAGCTCATCAAGATCTCGCCGGCGGGTGTCATCTATGGCTCGGAGACGTTCATTTTCAATGCTGATCAAATCATGCTGTTTTTCAAGCAAGGTAAGTCGTTCTTCGAGCCGTCTCCTTGCCCATCGCTCCTGAAAACACTTCAGTACAAGTGGTCCAATAGTTGGAATAAATCAAAATTACCCTGTCAATTTCCTCTTGCTGCGGCCCTGCAACCGCTCGATATTTGTCAGGGACCCAAGGCACCAGAGCTCTCATATCTGTGTTGCTTTCATTGCTTGAGGCTGATGACGAGGCACTGTCCTCTGCACCCCGCTTCCTTGACGTAGGCGTAGCAGAGAGAGAAGGTATAATAGAGGGAAGCAAACCAGTTGCAAATGACGGAAAAGATCGTGTATCCATAAGGACGATAGCGGAGGGGATAATGAAGGAGGATGTGATCGAGTATGCGTTGGGGCGCCAGGCCTGTGAAGAGACAATGTTGCAAAAACTGTAGTATTTAAAGTACCACGGTCCACGAAGACGCTGGCTAAAGAACGCAAGCAGCACTCGTCACTCCCGCCATCTCGGAATAAGAAAGACAATTGGAACAATAGAGCGAGTGGAGTTGCACCACAAGAGAAACTGCAAGAACTGGAGTACCACAGAGAGAAACAACGCTGAGAAAGCTTGAGCTATATCCGAAACTCGAAACACAACTCCTGTTTGTCTGGACGAGAATGTCGGAATGAAAGGCAATTGGAATAATAGAGTGGAGCTGCACCCCAAGCATCAGCATTCGGAATGGAAGTTCAGATTCTCTAATTAGCACAAAGCACCACTTAACAAAAGCTGCATTTGAAATTTCATGAACTGAGAAAACTATACATACTTATTTGTACGACTCCTCAAAATCGGAATCAAAACAATTGGAGGAATAGAAGTGAGTGGAGCTACGCCACAAACATCAGCCATCTGGGCTTCTTATGAGCGTGACGCGTGCCAGCAGCTTAGACTGCTTAGTAGAAAAAGAGAATAACGGAAATAACAAGGAAAAGTGTTCAAAAGTGAGAAAATTTCTTAACCCGCGTCAATGATCCTGGAAATGTGGGTATAAAGCCGAGTTTTCGGCAGCAGTTACAAAATGCTATCAGACCTAAACGCGCGCAGTTGGCTGCGTAGTCGTAACTTCTTGAACGAGCAACTTATCTCCGTCTTTTAACCTGTAAGTTTGAGGTTGTAGTCTATCAAGTCGAATACTATGACATGAAATATCTGATTGAAAAAATTATCTGTTGCTGAAAATTCCAAGGAATCGTTGAGGTTTTGATGGTGTGAGAAAAGACATAAGTTTCTGGCACGATACAGTCCTATAGGTTAGCATTGGCACTACATATATGTAATGTATATTATCGTCAGTCTGGATACTCGTACAAGAGTTACCAACACTCCTTTTAATTTACTACAAAAGTTACCAGTCTCATCTGATTTCGCTCAAAGCTAATATGAACCGATTGGTTGCTAAGTGATGCTTTGCACTCCATGCTGAGTAGCAATTGGAGAATGCCAGAAACTCAATACTAGTCCCGAGTAACCAGACTGAAGACATACATTACATGTAAGTACATGTAGTAAAATAAAGGAGTGTTGTCAGTAAGTGTCTTGTAAGTAAGTGTTCTAGATACTATTACTCTGCATCTGGCTCTGCTGTCTGCCGTGCCCTCCTCTTGTTGCGAGTATCTTTCATGCTCTTCAACTGGTCTCGAAGGATTGTGTCAGCACCCCAATGGCCCTCATGGTTCGTGAAAGCTGGAATTCTGCTTTCAATCTGAGTATGGGTTAAGAAAAAGCACAACGGGTCACCAAAGGAAAGCATACATATTCCCTTGCCTGATGTTGAAGTACAGGCTGTTGGTTGGAGAGGCAATGACCTATCTCAAGAAACCTAGTGATCGCATCCCTGCCAATTTGCTATGATAACATTAGTAGAGCTTAAACAATGTCAGAGAGTTACATACCCGATAGAGTTGTTGCTCTTTGGCACTCCAGCCGGCATTTGTGACGGTCGTGCTGCTATGAGGTGGTGCAATCAGTTGAACATTGACCTCTCGTGGAGGTCGTTCACTGGTTGTTGGCAGCTCAGGGTTGTCTTCAACCGAAGTGAGAGGAGATTCGATAGCTGCCAAAGAACCGCCAGCAGCAATGATGATAGGTGGGGGCTTTTTCTTTTTGTGGTTGGGATTAACGCGAGTGGTCTGGCGTGGACTCTGGGCTCGATCCATAGGAGTGACCCGACGAGCATGGGGATAATGGTGGGGCCTAGAGTGAAGATTCTGGTGAATCGCAAGTTGCCGCCTCGTACGGCGAGATATCGTCGTCGCAAAAAGAGGTATGACCTTGGGACGGGGAGCCGTCCTTGGCGAAGAGAAGGTTGGAATCGGTGTGGATGCGGGTGCGGGAGGCATCGTAAAGATATGCGGGAGTCTGTGCCAGCACAAGAAGGAAAAGACAGAAGGTATGGATGCCCAACTGCGACCGTATCATGCATCACTTAAAACATGGGGGTGCAACCTGACTGATTGCCAAAGAGGCGGTTAATTATAACTGCGACTGCTTCGAAATGAATTCGGAGCTGACGACTCCTGTTAGGTCTGAAATAAAACGCAAATATTGGAACAATAGTGTGAGAAGGCTATAGCTAAAACTCCGCAAGAAGGGATCCACACGAGATCAGGCTTCGATTAATTTATGTACGATCTATTGTAAGTGTACAATCAGGTGGCATGCCAGAGCTCTTCCGTTCAAAGTATGGTCACAGACTTTAGCTGTCGTCCGCGCCGGTGTTGGAACCAAGCCAAATGGGGTGCAAATCTAGAACAGGATAAAGGTCACAGTGCTATTAGTAGCGCCATGATGAAACAAACGCAGCAACGCTTACCTGCGGGCAACAAGACGGGCCAGTCCAGTGTCCCCCGACCTGAGATTAACCACATTCCGAGTATTTCTCCTGCTAACACGCATGATGATGAGATCGCCACGGATGGCCAGCGTCGGATTTAATGGAAGATGCCGATGCCTTTGGAAAAACAAACGGAAGCGACTGCCGCGGAACACCACATCGCAGTCATGAACGTAGGCTTGGGGAATTGGCCACTGATAGAGTCTGTATTCCACTAAGGGCATACGTAAAGCGTCCTGTTGGTGCAGTGGGCGCGTAGAAACTGTAGCTACAGCCACCGAGCGGGCATCATTAGAGGTAGCTATGTGATAGGCCGTGATTGTAAAAGTCTTGGAGGCCTACGAAAGAATCAGACGAGGAGAAGGATAGAGATAAACGACATACGTGTAGGGTTGAACGGGATCGGGTCATATTGTCTGGTTGTATAATCGTAAAACGAGCGTCGGATTGTCAATGCAGCCAGCTGCAGCGTCGAGAATAATGGATAGCAGATAGAGCTTGGTCGAATCGAGAGTGATCTACTTTTGACCGTTCCTTCGACCCCTCCTGACGTGTTTGCGAGTGCACAAAACAATAAGAATCGAAAACCTGCAGCCAATTGGTGCAAACCGGAACTTTTCAAATTAGTGGAGCTGCACTGAAAGAGGGACATGACGCAAGATATCTCGACAAGTCTTGAATATAACAATCAGAACAATGAGAATGTAGTGAGCGGAGCTGCACCGCAAGCAGAATTAGACGCAGGAAGGACAAAATAAACTCCATGTCTGGACGCAAAGAAGTCTAAACGAAAAAAAAAGAAGGACAACTGGGACATATGGCGAGTGGGGCTGCACCGCAAGCAAAAAATTAGATGCGGGAAGGACAAGTCTTGAACAAAAAGATAACAATTAGAACAATGAGAATGTAGTGAGCGGAGCCGCACCACAAGCAGAATTAGATGCAGGAAGGGCAAGATAAACTCCATGTCTGGAAGCAAAGAAGTCTAAACGAAAGAAAAGAAAAGAAGAACATCAGCAAAAGTCAAAAGACCAGTTCAGACCTGGGTGCCCTGCCAAGGATTGAGGCTGTCTGAAAGAATAAGTACAGATAAATCCAGTTTGAATGAGGCTGTCACGGATTATATCATAATACTATCGAAAATACAGATTGCAATTGCCTGTTACAGGTAAAATCAGAATGTTCTCTTCTGTTGCATGTTTAACCAGAATGTATAGTTCTGTCACAGGATTTTTCAGATTGTTTTGTTCCATTACAGGTTACATCAGAATGCATAGACCTGCTACAAGTTGCTCCAGAATGGTTCATTCCATTGCAGTACTCTTAAATGCTATCCTAACTTCCACCCGGTTAATTCTTGCATGCTGAGTTAGTGTTACATACTGGCCAGCCTACCCAGATGAGTATATTGGAGTGCTCAACAGGTACTAGTATGTTTCTCTAAGTCAAAAATGGTAATCATCAGACAGCCACGTCAATAATCATCGAAAATCAGCCTCTTCAGCTTGAATATGCCGTAGATTAGTCGTCAGTGGGTGCCGATACCGGAGAGGCTGTATTTGACGCGAGAGCGGTGATCAGGTCTTGAGCTGAGATGGTGTTGTAACTTGTGAAGAGATACTGTTATCGAGGCACCATTTCACTGGATCAGAACGATAAGAATAGTTGGACGATGGTGAGTGCATTGCTTTCGAACCCGTGGAAGGATAGAGGGACCATTATGTGGGTACATGATAGGAAGGGTGCGGTTGGAGGGTATAGATGAGGATGTTCACGGGAAATAGTACCCACAGTTGAGGCTAGGGCTAGAAGGAGTAAGGAGGGGAACGTATCGCAGGTGCTCGAACTCTCGGACTCGGGGAACAAGAAAAGAATAAACATGTCGAAGAGAAAAAGGAATGGCAAGGAAACCTGCCAGTGTTTGCTTCGCTTGACACCTAAGCCATCCAATCACGTAGCATATCGCGTATAGCTATTATGCCTTCTCGAATTCGTGCTAGGTAGGCCATGTTTGAATGCGAGGGAGCTGAGTGCGAAGGACTTTGATGAGAGAGGCAGAGTGCAGTGCCGAGCACAGAGGAAGTGCAGGGCGTTGAGGACAAACGCGCGTCTGCTACAGAGCGGGCCGGACCTCCAATTTAAGCGAGTTTCTCGTCCCCGCGCCGGCAACTTCCAACATCTACCGCCGAAAACACCCTCTGTACCGACTTCGAGAGACACACGCATAACTTCCGAGGCCGATGTGGGCAATTGAACGACCATGGAGTTGACCTAGCAAAGATTGAGAAAGAGATCTTCATGAGTAGGAGGCCAAAAGGTACTCGCCGTGCAACTTCAAGTCCGTTATCTCATCCTGGACGTCGACCTCTACAAACTTGACCAAGTTTCCTTGCGCAACCGCTTTCAGAACTTCGAAGACGGACCGGGCTTGGTTTGTCAAATTAAAAGTCACTTTCTGTCAAAAAAATAGTCGATTACTACACCAGTTAGCCGTCTCTGATTGATCTGAACTAACGTTTCCCTCATAGAAAAGAGGCATACAAGAAGGAAAGAGACATAGCTGGAACTTAGAAAGAACAGAACCAAAACACTCACATTGACATTCCTAGTCAAATCCGCTCATGTACACCCTCCGCTCTAGCCTGACCACCCAAGATACTCTGGGTTCCGATCTCCAAAGCGATACGCGTCACTTCAGATGCAATACCTCCCGATTGGTCAACCATGTTGTTTACCGTCGTCTTGAGTATTGCCATTTCACCTATCAAAAGTTGCCGAAGAGAATAAAAAAAAGTCAACAAAAATCCGAACCAGCTCTTTTTTTCAAAAAAAGAAAAAAAAAGCTGATGAACCCTACCTTCAACCTGAATCTCAATCTTCTGAGTCAAATCATCCTTGGCCACCGCCGTCTTCACGATTGCGATCGACCGAACCTGGTCCGCGAGCGAGGAACACATCTGGTTCACGTTCCTGACCAACTCCCACCAAACACCAGAAACATCCGGCTCGCTTGGCCTCGACCTTGAGAACCGACTTCTATAGTGACTCGAGTGGCTTCGGCAGCTAGTAACCGAAGTCGGACGACCATTTCGTTCGTCTTCTTGAGGTCCAGGATTTCGCCACTGTGAGAAAGAGTGAATAAGAAGGTAAGGTTAAATAAACGTACGCCCCAAAGCAGAGAATACACCCGCCTCGCCTCATCTTCAATCTATTTGCTCAAATCTCCCAACGCGACCGCCTTTGTCACTTTCGCGATCGACCTCACTTAGTTCGTCAAGTTCGCCGCCAACTTGTTTGCCACGCCCGTCAACTCTCGCCAGTCCAACACGAGCGCTTGTCCGCCGGGTTTGCCTTCAGTAACTTCGATAGACACACGAGTGACTTCTTTGGCGAATACCGAGACGCTCGACCTATAGGGAAGATAAGGAGGAGGAAGAGGGAGAGTGTGTATGTCCGTAGTTGAAAGAAAAGTTTCTAGGTCGTAACATACCATAGAGTCGATGTCATCACCATCCCTTGCACAGGAGCTGTAATCTTCTGCGTCAAATCTCCATCGGCCACGGCTTTACATACTCTTGCAACTTCTTTCGCCTACAAAAAAATAATAGGTTTAGTTGGGCATCATGATCTCACGAAAAAAAAAGAGAAAGAAACCAAATCAATCAATCAATACACACCTGCTGCTTCAACAACCTCAACTCCTCAACCGTGTTCAACCCACTCTCCTGCGCTGCCATAGCCAACGCCTCATCAGAAGCAACCACATACGGACTCTGCATCGTCCGAATCATAGTCTAACAAACTCTGCGTCAGCCCTCCAGTTCCTCCTTCATGCCCTTCATGCCCACGGCATCAGCAGCAGAACGACCCCCGTTCAAACCAGTATGTCCTGCTCCAGTTCCATTCATACCAACACCTGTTGCACTTGCACTCCTCATACCATTTTCGGAAGAGACCCTACCCCATTACTTCCATTTTCCCTCTCAACCCCATTCTCCACCCCTCCCCCTCCTTCCCCTCCCCCTCCTACATTCCCAGGCATCCTTCCTCCACCAACCCCAAACTCAACGAGCATTCCAGATATGCCGCTCCTAGTGAGCCTTAACCCCTGGCTCTGGTTGAAGCTGTAATTATTGATAATTTGCGCCAAGCTAGGAACAGGTTGCAAAGGTTGGTTCCTCCTCGGATATATCGACGACACCATAGTAGGATCATGACGATATCCCGATGGTACACCGTTTCCTCTCCCTCTAGAGCTTCCACATCCTCCTTCTCCAAACCCACCGGTGTTCTCCTCTTCTTCCTCGCCTTCTCCCTCCAATTCCTCTCTCTCGGGCCATCTTCCATTCATCATCATTTCATGATGGAACGCGGGAGGCGCACTCACCGCCGTCCCATCACTCATAAACGGAAACGCCGCTTTCCTATTCACCCTCCTATCGAAGAACCTTTCTCTATCGACTTTATCCAGCGCAGGAGCTAAATCAGATAGATTGAATGAAGGCAGGAGAGCCATCAGATTGTTGATAACAACAGCAGTCTCTGTAGCAGCAGAAGACTCACCACGTTGCTAATGCAGACGCAGACGCAGTGGCAGCAGAAGTAGACCCAGGAGCAGACGAAAGCGAAGGTGACAAGCAGAATTCGAAGCAGAATTCCGGCCTCCTAGCTCGCTTAGCTCGGTCTTCGCATTGCGTCAAACATCCCTCTCGGTATATGCCTCCAGTGGTTGTTGCAAGGGTTTAGGGAAATAGAAGATGATCCGGTCGGTACCGACACTGGTATACCACTGCCAGTTGATGATGATATCGTTGCTACCGCCGACTCAGAGTTGGTATTGTGAACGCCAAGGTATGCATGAAGGTGATTAAGATTCGGTGTGGGGTCGATGGGTTTCACTAGAGCTGGAGGGGTTCCGGAATCAGGGTTATTGGAGCGGGAAGAATGATGGGCAAAGCTGGACGCAGATGCAGAGGGTGTGCGTTTGGAGGAAGGTGAAAACGGGGACGATGTGGGTGGACCTGATTGGATGGGCACGTGCACGCGCCAAAAGATTTGTGATGCGATTATGGGGAGATGAAGATTCCAGGGAAGGATGGATAAGAGCAAAGGTGAAGAGGTAGGAAATGAATCAGGCACGAAAGCAGACGAGTTCGTGCCGTTTATTGTACATAGGGATACCCAGTAAAAAGAATTCAGGTAGACAGACAGCGGAGTCTCGGAAGTGTTCTGCAGATGCCTCCTGGGAGGCAGGAGCACAAGAGACTCCACCTGCTTCATCTGTTGTAAATATACGATAGCAGTAGCCAGGGCCAGCTGGTAGTTGGGCACCGCAAGTTGGATCCTTTATCAACGGTAATATGCTCCCACACGATGAAATCCGTCAATCTCCAGAGCCAAGACGTATCTGAAGTCCTTACGTTTGGGTATACGGGAGCCAATGGACTCGAGCTCTGGTCATTCGGTCCTAGGTAATATGATGGGCAGGTCAGGTGAAGCATGCTGACGATTTGGTCAAGCAATATAAGTGCATTTGTCACGCGCTCGGGGTTGTATTGAGGATGAACAGATGTCTCGAAAAACGCCAATATCTATATAGTAGTGGGTCGGGGGTGGGGGGGAAGCAACAGGTAATATAGAATATAAGTATTCGTCGTACAAAAAAGTTGGTCGTAAACCTTGCAACACAAGGACGTACCAATGCAGCCTCAGCCAACGAAGCATCCACCCAATCCGATCGCAACGCACTCTCCAAGGTATTCTGAGCCGATTGAAGTAGCACCATCGCCTGGTTCCGACCCTGCAAGCCATATTCGACCTCACTACTCTTGAGCATCAACGTTGCCATCGCGAGACACGACAAGATCAGTGCTGGTTGTAGATTTAGACGCTCCTCAGGATTTCGTATAGTACGCTCGAAGAACTCGACGTTAATGGAATTGAGCCAGTGACCAGCATCATTGAGGCTAAGCACCGAGATAGTCAGTAGATGTGGAGGCACCGAGGAAAATCGATGGGCCACGTACAGAAATCGGACATTCTCGATAACGTCCTCGAGACTAAGAGAAAAAAGTTCCGACGTTAATCCATAAGTCCTTTTTTTAAAAAAAAATTAATTTCGTCCAAACTTACGGATATGTCCTCAAAAAGTCATCCCACCACAATTTCTGATCAGACCGTATCAACGAGGACGGCAAAGGGAACTGGATATGCGATGTTCGAGGTAGCTGCGTGCGCATGATGCTGTTCAAGTTCATGTCGAGTGGTCGAGGATATGGTGCCTTGGCAAAACCTTGATCATACTCGTACTACGTATATCGCGGAAGATGTCAGTAAATCGAAGATTTGAGATGCTAGATCCTCCGAGAGGAGGTCAGGGGTTTTTTTAACACACCTTTATTAACCCGGGTTCTTCAAAAGTCAGTGCCGAAGGCGAAGTACCTGGGTGGACGTCGGGTGCAGATGAGCGTATGTCCAAAGGTTTGAGAGATTGATGTTGGGATGAAGTACTAGTGCGTTTCGGATCGGCCATGTTCTCCTTGGTGACCTGTTGTTGGGAAGATGGAACGCTACTGGTAGAGTCCCTGACGTCGGAAGTACGAGCACTTGAGTCCAGTCTTCTTGCGTTTCGGGGGAGGAGGAGCAGAACCGTCTGCGGGTCTCTTTTTACAGGATCGCTGACGAGTTCCCGGCTTTTTGTCAGGCCCGCGACGTCTTGGTTGCGCATCATATTCACATTTATTGGATCGTCGGACGCAGTTGTTGCATTCGGGCCTAGCAGAATCGCAGCGAATTTTGCGGCTACGACTAGAAGGAACAGACATCAGAGTCAGTATTGCGTTTTAAGGCTTGATGAAAAAGAACACAGTTGATAATGAAGGGCTCGGGGTACACATACCATTGACGACAGGCTATGACAACAGAAGATATCTCCTTGCGGTCTCGTGGACGGATAGGTGAAGTGGAAGGTTCTGAATGTGCGACAGGAGAAACAATAGAGGAGGGGCCGCCATACTAATAGAGAGATGGAGCGGTTTCGAAACCGTGGCTTCAATGAACCCAAACAGGAAAAGTATGACGTAATTCAATTGTCTTAACAGTTCATATTTACAACTACCAACTCGTACAATTGAAAGCAGCTGGCGGGTATAGCGGGTAGGAGATAGCAGGCTAGCAACCATGAGATACGGTAGGAGATCACAGGCTAGTGTTCATGAAGTATGGTAGGAGGTCACAGGCTAGTAATCATGAGATACAGCAGGAAATAGAATCAATCACGGGATACGGTAGGAGACAGCAGGCCAGTAATCATGCAAGCAGTTGGAGATAGCAGCAGGTCAAGTCAGAAGCCATAGCGAACAGTAATTATGCAGGTTAGTCAGATGTCTTTTGAGACAGATTCAAGGTAGGTAATAGCGTGAGCAGGTCAAACAATGCGGCGCCGTTTGAGAGGTGGAGACTTGGGGCTGCTATCACCTGTGGAAATAGCAGAGGAAGTGCTGCAGTTGGGCTTTCTTCGCTTTAAACGAGTGGATCGCCGAAGCGCAAGCTTCTGTTGCACTGGGTTAGCCAAATAACTTATGAGGAAAACCGCAACCAAACACTCACTTGCTTGCCAGCGGTCATCATAATGTTCTCACGTGGAGAGAGCGGAGCACGCGATAGAGCCTGTGGTTCAGAGGCTGCGGATGGACCAGCGGCCGAAGCCAGAGAAGCGAAAAGTGCTGGCTCGGAGGTGGCATGCAACGCCGTTCCGTTGGACAGCTGAGCCACCGGGGTTGGGTTGAAAGGAACATTGTGACCGGAAGGCGATGCTTGGACCGGGGCCGAGGTGGCAGGACCTTCAGCGAGGGTTGGGATTTTCTGGTGATCCAACCTAGGGGGCGGGATCCCTGCGCTGATCGTATGCGCCTGGGGGAGCCGCCAACTGCTCAAATCGTCGTCGGCAAATGTACGCCGGAGCGCCCTTGGCCCAGGGTTAGGGCCTCGGTTGCTAGCCTGTCTGACGGGTTGTCTTGGAGCTTCGGAGGGGTCGGCTTGCAGCGCTGGAGAAGGTGCGGGCGCGTCAAGCAGCGGCGGCGGCTGAAGGAGGTATATCTCCTGCAAGGCAGTATGCGAGGTGGGGGTGGACGGTTGGCTGTTCATTCTTGAGGGTTGGAATTTTCGTCCTGGGTTTTTAAACACCCTGAAGGCCTCAGGGTTAGGAAAAGTTATTTTTGTGCGTACACAAGAACTTGAAGAAGACATCAAACATACGGCAGCGACCGTATACATATGGCGCCAAATTTTTTGCAATTTACGTCTTCTGACCATCATACCAGGCCGAGGGTAATAGCGTATAGACTGTACCCTGAGCATGGAATCGCTCGTTCGGAATCAAACTAGAAATGACCACGTTTGTCCGACGGTGGGGCATCGCGTTCGGTAGTACCAGTCTTCGAACAGCCTGAGCATGTTCATGAGTGCGGACGGAGTGAGGTGGCAAAGAAGAGAAGAGATTTGATCCAAACGCACCGGCTAACAACCCTTGATGCTTGACTACGACTTGGCTTCAAACAGTATCGGCATCCTACGACCAAAGAAGGCTCTTCCTTCAGGGAAAACAAAGCCAGAAAACTGCTGCCATCTCACACCCTTGTTCGGGGTTTGAAGGGTAGAGTGAGATGAGAAGGAAAGAAAAAAACAAAAAAGAAAGCTAGACGATGCGGACAACATGTGATCAATTCAAGGTTTGACGGTCATGTGACTTGACGCGCGACTAAGCGTAACAGTATGTCAATTACTGTCGAGGCGCCGGCACGCGGCAGAGCCCGCTACTTGGGGAAAGTGCAGTCGACTTGAGCCTATATACATTTTATTGCTAATACTACGATCGATTTGGTCTTCGTGAGGTATGAGAATGAGATAAGATAACAAAGCGAACAAGAAAGCAAACAAAGCAGGGGATCAGGAACGCGTGAAGTACATTTTTTCGATGTCCGATTTGGTCTTCGTGAGATGAGATATAGCAGTAACAAAGCGAAAAAGAAAGCGAACAAAGCAAGGGATCAGGAACGTATGAAGGTGA
Organism: Dendrothele bispora CBS 962.96; assembly: GCA_004369135.1. Lineage (NCBI taxonomy): Eukaryota > Fungi > Basidiomycota > Agaricomycetes > Agaricales > Dendrothele > Dendrothele bispora. Next base: position 4,523 of record ML180182.1, on the reverse strand, counting down.
GCTGGGTTTGACGGACGTGACTTTTAGGCGGTACAAAGCAGTGGACAGCAAATGGTATAGCGGTAAGCGTAGCAGCGACAATTCAAAGCAGAAGAGCAGAAAAAGACAAGTCGGTTTTCAAAGCGAGCGAATTTCCTGCGGAAAGAAAATGTCATATGTGGCGTTAGCGTGCAGCGGAGGACGAAAACGCACCTATATATCGGTAGCAGCCTCTCCTCCGTTGCCGTTTCCTCTGTCACCGACTTGTGGCGTGTCGACGTTGTCGTTGATGAGGACTATCAAAAAAGTAGTAAAAAATCGGTATCCGAAAGTACTGAAAGTAGTACACACCGTTAACCAGTACCCAACACTTGTTCGCCGCGATCCAACACCTGTGCGCTGCATTACAAAAGTCCCCGAGTGCTCTTATGAAGTCTACGAAGTCCTGCAAGCGCTGCGCCGTCGTCTTCGTGTTCTGCGGTTGGACTACTTCCTGGTGTGGCATTTCGTATTTTGTCCGTGGGCGCAGGCCTCCAGTCGTCGTTGACGTGTCCTGGCAGAAGACGACGAAAATGTGAGGTGAAGTCCAGCGCGCGGAAGATTTGGCGTCTTACACGGGGTAGAGCCACTTCACGCGTTTGATAGGCACAGAGAGGGAAGAGGACGCGTTTTAGGCAGAGAGTCGATGATGGTCGTTTGTTAGGTGTAGAGAGAGAAGAGGACGCGTTTTAGGCAGAGAGTCGACGATGGTGAAAGTTGGGGTACAGGAGGCTTTTGCTTATGTCGTCGTTATGGTCAACCTACTGTTTTCAACGAAAACAAATAAAGCCCGACGCACACTTTGATTATGTCGTGTTGCTGTTGCTTATGTCGTCGTTGTGATTAATCCACTGTTTTCAATGAAGACAAATAAGACCCTCACCTTGCTTATGTTGTTGTGACCAACTCCCTATTTTCAACGAGAACAAATAAGGCCCAGCGGCGGCTGATTATATCGTATGCTCTTGACCCCAAATGTAACGTGAACTTTACCCAGCGAGTGGCGTGAACGCTTGGAGTCCAGAGGTCGGAGCAAGTGTGGTTTGGAGGGTAGTGATTGGAAGTGAGATGTAGAAGCTGTGACAACCTTGCTGTTTTCAACGACGATAAACAATAATAACAATAAAAACCGGACGCAACTTTTGATTTTGTCGTATTACTCCTGTTCAGAAAGGTAATTGACCGGCCAATCACGTTCGTATGGCTTCAGGCCATCCGTCGTCGACGCGACTCGCTAACCGGTGCTCTTTCTTCAATTATTTGCTGCGACTACTTACGGGTGATTTACAGAAATTACCACCGCAAGTGCAAACATAGAGAAATAGAAGAAGGAATCCCCCAGTAGTTTGTTCAATATAGGCAACAGCTCAGCACCTGGTAAAAATAGAATAAGTACAGATGAAACAGAACCAATAAAAAGCGAGATGGAATTGTTAGTCCCACCGGTACTCCTCCAAATTATTTGTTGTCACTACTTACCAGTAATTTTACCAAAATTACCACCGCAAGTTCACTGCAACACAGAGAAACAGAAGAAGGAATCTCCCACCAGTTTGCTCAATACTTGCTTGATTCGGGCAACATCTCAGTACCTAGTGGAATGTAAGTATACAACCAATAGAAAGCGAGATGAAATAGAGACTGACGACGGCAAACACGTCCGGAACATCCAGACAGCACAAAGTCAACAGAGTAACAAAACTATTACGAGGAGACTTGAATTTCCATCCATCACCACGTAAAACTGGTTTGAGAACAACAGAAGTGTCCGATAACAGCCACCCAGCCTCAACCACAAATCAAGTCTGACGGCAAGTGAAAAAGGAAGGAAATGATGAGAGCAATATCCATGTATATGATTCACTGTCGTTTTTTTCCAGTTTTTTCAGAAAGGACTCAGATAACAGGAGGCAGCACAGATTGAGGTAGATTTGTAATGGGAGGAAGCCTACCTTACGGAAGCGTGCGGCGGCTGACCAAAATGGTAATATTGAAAGTACATATTGGAGACCGACACCCCACAAAGGTTGTAGGGAATTGAAGTAAGGGACACTGGAACAAACGAGACAGAAATCAATTCATGCGTCTGGATCAGAGAAACAGAGGAGTCGACAGCTGTTTCTTTCTATTTTTTTCTTTGAGGTGGACTAGTACTAGACAGACAGTAAATCAATTCGTGGGTTGGCATCAGAGAAACATGGGAGTCGACAACCACCTTTTCTTTCTTTTGTTTCAGGTTTGGTACCACTACGACAGACAGTCAAGAGCGTAGAACCAAAGAAATCAAATGAAAAATTAGATTAGAATTTAGATCACTCGTTCCGTTTGAAAATTCACACCTACGAGAAGCACCGTCTGAGATACCCAACTTTTGGACCAGATAGCAGTGAAGAAAGTCCACAGTCGCAGTTGAGAAGTAGATACGTTCCAGTTCCACGTTGAGAGGTACGGTTCTGAGGAACCTTCTCTCATCAACCAGTGGTTTGTTCAAGTTGTTCTTTCTCTCGGCCCGGGAGCCGGCGTCAAAGGTAGTTAGTCACGTCTTTTCAACACCGAACTTAACCTCAAGGCTTACAGCTTGCTACATCAGAGCCGTTACATGCTGAAGGTCTGTGCTAACTTATGCTATGCTCTCTCTATGGCTCAAAACCCGCTGTGTCAGCACCTTTCATGCGCCTACCGGAGACATTTTTGATCGTTTTTGTTTTGTTGAACTTTGCGCTGCTCATGATCAACGCATATACATGCCCTGACTGTTCAGCAGACTGCAGAACGAGCCGAGGGCTCGCAAGGCACCGGTCATCCTGTAAACTGAAGAGGACCGCAAAATTCCAGAAGATCCAGGTCAGAAGGCGCACGGGCCTGAGCTCTGATCGCACAGCACAGCCGTTTGAAGACGTATGGTCGTTTCTTCATCGCTTTAGCGCTAGTAGCTGAAGCGGTTGGTCTTTTTGCAGACTTTGACGTCCGGTATCCCCGCTTGCGATGAATCATCTTCCATGGCCTTAGATGATCTACCATCAACGCTCAACCCGGAATCGGTACCGCTTCATGAGCCAAACGACGCACGCAAGGCTCCAGGGTCTTCCTCGGAACCCCAGCCTAAAACCGGCCATGGGTTTGTTAAGTTGGCCCCTTCTTGATCTTCAGGTCGCACTCGCTTTCTTCCTAAACGATATCAAGACAGCATTCCCTCTCTTTCGCGCGAATTCCCTCATACGGTTCAAGTCCTAGAGAACCCTTCAGAACCTCAGCTTTCTCAGGCTGCCCCGCTTCAAGATCCTCACGACCAAAACACCGATACAGAGCCAGAGGTCGTTGCTATTGAGACTGCGCTGCACTTCGTATACGTTCACACCGACCCAGATGAATACCACCCATGGGGGTGCCGCCATGGACATACCGGTGGGGTACCCCAGTGCCCCGTTTTTACATACCGGTGGGGTTTTGCCAGACTGGGGTTTTGGCTGGGCATGAACATACCCAGTGGGGCCTTTCCGCGGGTACTGTCAAGGGGTGCGGGAAACATTAATTCTGCTGAGTAATCATCATTTCCGATAAATATCTATATATATAGACTGAAAATAACAAGGGTGTGACCATGTATCACGTCTAAATATTATGAACCGGTTATCTCGGCAATTAAATCCTCTTTGGGTATGGGCTGAAATCCACTTCGGGGCAACCGGGATATGCCAAAATAGCCCCTCGATCCATTTTGGGGCTATCGGGATATGCCGAAATAGCCTCAATCCAATTTGGGGCGATCGGGAACTGCCGGAATAGGCTCACTACTTCGGGTATATCGGGATGGGCCGAAATAGCCTGGTTTGGTCAATCCGTTCCGTGAATTTCGGGATGGGTTTGATGAGCGCTGCTAGGGATTACGGGTTGGTTGGTAGTACAGAAGAAGAAGGTCTCCCTTCCTTTCAACTGTACTGCTTGGAGTCCCACCAAGGCCTTATTATCTTAGAGGTCGAGACAGTTGCAAAAGACAGGGGTGCCCACCGGGTATGTACATGTCGGCCAGGATAGTATGGACATACTATCTTGGGGCTTCACTGAAATATGATTTATTGCAGAAAACTTACTAGCTAGCTATACATTTTCTTCGGCTCTCAATGTCTCCGATTCGTTCCTTTCCTCATTCGTCAGCTCAAACCTCAAAGTCCGAATGTCTGCAGCCCGCGTCAGCACCTTCTGAGCATGCTCAATGAGGGGCGTCCAGGTCTCGTCGAGATGCTGATGCCTGTCGTGCATGTATGAGGTTTGCTGTAATGCGTAGGAATTCAGCCCCTCGGCCAGCTCAGTTGTCACGCCTCCCATCACGCCAGCTTCTGCATTTCCACCCAATGAGACCATCCCCTCTTCACCCACTCTTCGGGTCAACCACCATTCTGCCTTCCACAGTGAGTACTCCATCATCCTCCGCAGCTCCTCACATAACAGCTGAACTTCCTCCCTTGAGCGATCACGACGAGCCTTAGCCTTGCAATACTCCACAC
>ML180181.1:0-11648 GCA_004369135.1 Dendrothele bispora CBS 962.96 | reverse complement strand
GCACGGACACCTGGTTTGTTCCAGTGCTCCAACTGGTGGTAAAGGGAATCTTCGGTCGGGCTGACGACGTGAGTAGTAGGGCGAGCGACGGGGCGAGGGTAGGGGTGAGGTAGGGCGGCGACATGAAAGAGAAAATATAAAGTTACATGGTACCTAAACTGAATAAAAGATGAGAGTTCTTCAAATCGAATTGAAGTATTTACTATATTCCATTTGAGCAGTATTTTCCGATGAAGGGGTCCCAATATGAGCAACAGGTCTTGCTGCCCGTCTCGTCACTCGTTACCTATCACATAGAAGGGTCGAACAAAAACAAACCAAAGTCCGTGTGGTCCGTGTTCACGGTCGAGTGCGAATACAGTCCAATGGACGGTTTTGTTCATTAGGACTCGACACTCGACCTCGACCTCGACCGACGGCTTGTATGGGATTCACTAAAGTAGTCCAGACGCTACACTTAGGATTACAGACAGGAGTAGTAGTGACAGTAGTAATTCTTTATGGACTGTGACGTAGACCTGCATAAGGCTTCCCAATTCTCGTTCTCGTTCCAGGAAAAGTTTGTCTCAATGCTCCTCTCGTATATTTTGTCTCAATGCTCCTCTCGTATATTTTGTTTAGAAAGGTTTATGGAACTGTATTTAGTTAGCCTTTAGGGTTGAATTAAGAGGAGTTGTCCGTATGATGCTTCGTTATTCACTCTTTTCCTTACCTAGTATAACGCTTTTTATTAGTTTGTTTGGGTTCGTTGTTACGTTTCAACGTCTTGTCACCACGAAGGTTTTTCTCCGCTACACCCACTACTCTAAATACTCTCTGGGCCTACTTTAATCAAAACAAAGGAAGAAACGTACCAGGCTTTAGCTCAAATTGAAGTCCTGAGTTCACTCTGTCCTGTGAGTTCTCAGTTCGGACTCCCTAGTCCCACCAGTGATCGGGAAGGGACGATCTTACCGCATGTCATTCATTATCTTCTATCTTCTTATTTTGAATGTCGTCACAAGTCCTGTTCTTGACTAAAATGTCAGAACACCAAGACATCTGGGCTTTTTGCAGAAAAAAAGTAAAAACCGCACCAAAGTCCGAAAACGTTTGTTTTTCAGTGCACAAAGCATTATGACTAAACGATTTCAGAAAATTCATTCATGAACCATGGCGTATATTCAGACAAGTTTCAGTTCCGGTACAGCGTGATTTCTCCAGTAAGTTAACGTCCCCGGAGGTTCGGCGGACTGACCTCCAGTCGCCGCCATCTCCGGAGTATTGAACTTTTACATTTCTTTAAAAACGTATAAGCACGTTGTAAAAGACCATCAACATGAGTTTAGTATAACTAAATGGTCTCCCATCGCCCGCAACGGCGTTCTCAGCCGGGATGACCAATATATGTATGACAACGACCAGGTAACCTGACAACTTTATCTGAAGTTTTCAGCTCGTGCTCAAGGCACATAAGCACACTTTTCAGAGCCCAAATACTTGTATAAACCTTTCTCTTTAATTGTATGCCTCTATTCAGATCTTTGTTTTGCGTAAGAATATTCCTCGGTTTGGATTTCCAAGCCGTTAATTTTAATGAAATTAAAGGCAAGAGGGTGAAAATAATATAAAAGTTAAAGAAGAGGCCAACGTCTTGCCCCGGAATAAATATCTTATTGTTTTCTTTTTGTTAAGAATTTGGTTCTATCTGAGCCTTGGGTAGTTGAAGAGGTTGGTAAACAATGGGGAAGCGTTCACAAATATACCTCAGACGTTCTTCAGCGCCCCACAAACACTGCGGTCGCCGTTTAATGTATTCTTCATTTTGGGATTGGAATAGAAACGGTAGAAAATCCGTGTGCAAAACTGTGCAAGAAGGATTTTCCCAACTAGTTCGAAACAGCGACCTTCCGACACCCTTAGGCGTACTAATACAGCGTCGCCGCCGTCGCGACGGTCTAGTGCGGATAAGTAACCGTGGTCTGATATCTGTGCTTCTCACAGTTCACATATAACAGGCAGACCTAAGCTCCAGTAAAACTTTTAGTTAGTACTAAGTTTTTTGCGCAGCACTTCTTCATTTGTGCAGCAACTTCTCCCGTTCCACGAAAAAAGCTGCGCGCATAATACCAATCCCAAAATGAAGAATGTATACGCATTGTTTGGCTGCGCTGAAGATATCCTGATGCATATGCCGTGCCAGACTATGCCCTCAATGGCACGACATAGGCATGGCATATGAAGAAAGAGGTTTCAACCCGGCCATGCCCATGCCAGGGCATATATGCCATGGGCATATGGCAGTTATATGCCTATGCCGCGGTACGGGATCGAGTCATCCGTACTGTCCCGTCCTATTTCTTTTACTAAATACCATTCACTAGTTATTGTCTCTACTTAACCTTATATAGATAGACATCAAGAAAATTACTCACATTTAATATGAATGAACTAAACTGACCAAAAGGTACTAAATCCCGGGGATATGTATAATATCCAAGATCACAACGTGCACTGAACTGAGCTGAGGCCGATCAGCTGCTCAGCACCATTCCGCGTCGGCGCCAAAAAACTCGCAGTCGACTGATTCGTCTGAAAACCGCTTAAGTCCAGTTCATTCATGTTGCAGCTAAAATATTCAGTGCTTGCTTAATACCTATCATAATACCCGACGTATACATCCCATATACAGATACGATCAGATACTCAATTCCGATACTCATTAAAGCGTCGTTACATTAGTCGAAGATGTTTCTTCTTCCGGTAGCGAAGCGCACCGTCTATGCTCCGGATCATTATGTACTGGCCATTACTCGAAACGTGCACGGCCTGGCCTAGGGATTTCCCCTATCGTAGATCATGCCGTGTCGGTGACAGGCGCTTGGGTCCTATTCATTCCTGCTCAGGGATTTCCCGGAGCATTAGCTTGCCAGTACACTTTAGACGCAACGCCGTGGACGCAACGTCAATGCATTTGGACGCAACGTCAACACGGACTAGTAGGAGACCTCGAGCTTTCCTTGAGGTATCCGTCAAACTAACATTCTATACTGAAATATAAGTACCGGAACCTAAACATTTCGACGAGTTGTAGATACAGATCTCTAACAGCCTTTTTTTCAAAGCAGTAATATTACTCTAGTCGTAATATTGCCGTAGCATTATATTAGTATTTAGCCTTGGCCGTAATATTTAGTCTTGGCCGTAATTTATATTAGTATTAACCTTGGCCCGGCAATATTAGCGAATACTGGACCCTTGTTGGCTTCGGTTTTTGTCGAATATGATTCAATATCTCACGCGGTCCAGCTCACGCTTATGTCAGGTTACCTGCCAAAACAAGTAATCCTGAGCTGTGAGCTGGAGCTGGAGCTGGCTGCCTAACATACCCTTAATAGCTACTTTCTGTCATTAGGTTTGGTAGACCGTAGGACATACCTTTTTACGTTTACTCCATATTTGACATTTCTGATAATCTGATTCTTATAATTAGTTTTACGACCTCTCTTACACATTTAATTTGTCACTGAAAATGATGCTGATATGGTCCGTACAAAATGAACATTTCAGGATATGATTTAATCTCCAAAAGGTTCGGCCCTCGCCGCTTGCGGCCATACCCCCCAGTCATATGTTACACGCGAAATGTAGGAGAAGCATGGGAGAAGGAAATATAATTTAAATTCCCTGTCCTGTGGTCCCGGAGTTTTTCCGATTCAGAGTATTGTCTGAGAGTTCTCGCAACTTTACTGGTTGAATTCCCTCCCTGTCAATGGTCCGCTTTAGACCTCGAAAATGCACTGTCCAAACTCGAAAAATTGCAGCCTTTGCTGTGGTTGCGGCGGCTGCAATCGCAGCTGTTGAGAAATCCAAAGCTCGAAAGCCGTTTCTTGATAGTCGTTATCCAGGACAAGAATGGTTGGATGACATGCTTAAAGGTATACTACCTCGACCATCATACAACATGACTCGGAATGCATCTGTATCTATATTTTTTTAGGCCGTAATGAGAGGTTCCGACGTATGTTTGGCATGAGAAAGATGGTTTTTCGAGCACTTGTACAAGAGCTTTGTAGCTCTGGCCTCGAGAACAGCCGATATGTCACTGCTGAGGAGCAGGTTGCAATATTTCTACGGATAGTGGTGTCTGGTTGTAGCAATAGAGAGATGCAGGAGCGATTCCAGCGGGGCGGGGCTACTATTTCTGAGTGTGTCTGACTGTTCTATGTACCGATTATTCTTCCCTGAATCCAGACTTCTACAGGTACTTCAATCGTGTTCTCAACATGCTTTGTGGCACTTTTTATCGGAAATATGTGAAGTTACCACCCAATGAAATCCCGGATGAAATCAGAAATAACCCGAAGTACTATCCTTATTTTTCTGACTGTATTGGTGCCATTGATGGGTCCCACTTCCGGGCTCGTGTTGGCACTGAAGCTATGGATCGATTCCGGAACAGAAAGGGTTATATCTCACAGAACATACTGGCTGCATGCACCTTTTCTCTTCACTTCTGTTATATTCTCAGTGGATGGGAAGGGAGTGCTGCAGACGGACGGGTTTATGAATATGCTCGCTCAACTGACTTTGTCATTCCAAATGGCAAGTATTACCTCGCAGATGCTGGTTTCCCAGGTTGTGATTCCTTACTCGTTCCATACCGGGGTGTCCGATATCACTTGAAAGAGTGGGAAAAGGCTTCGATTCGGTGTGTTTCTATTACTCCTCAATCAATGACATTTTTACGAGCCTGTTAAACACCAGACCCCGCAACCCCAAAGAGCTTTTTAACCTTCGCCATGCCCAACTCCGAAACGTTGTTGAACGAATTTTTGGTGTTGATAAACGACGGTTCAAGATCCTAAACATGGCCCCGGAATACCCTTTTCGAACCCAAGCTAAACTCCCACCAGCCCTTTGTGCACTCCACAACTTTATTCGCATTCTTGATCCCCATGATACCGCAGATGACCTCAACCTTGTCTTTCACTTACGCAATTCATCTGCTAACGCAAGAGACAATGAAGAAGATGTACCAGATGATGGTGAGCTGGGATTTAGAGTCACAGCTGCTGAAAGTAGACGAGCTAACGTACGACGGGACTGCATTGCTCAAGAAATGTGGCAGGACTACCAGAATTACATAGCACAAATGGGTACAGATTAGACAGTCAAATTACATGCTTCTGTACCTACACGTGGGTAGCTTGTGTTATCTGAAGACGCATTACAGCAGTGAGAGTGCTACTATCAGCAATTTTTAGAAGAAGGCGAGCAAACTTCTCATCCTGTGAGACCTTGAATAAGATTATAGCCTTTTCTGTCTCATCAAACTCTTCCATACCCTCAACCAACTCCACTGCCTTTTCCATCACCCCGTCGTCAGCCTGAGCTTCCATAGATCCCATAGCAGCTGCAACTTCCGAAATAGAACGAGACATATCAAGTATGGCGGATGAGGTTGATTGCTTGCCGGTACGATCGCGACGTGAACGTTTCTGGTTAAGGGGAGTCTCCGCTCCGGAAACTTTGCGTTTCAAAGTGTTCTATAAAGTTATTAATTAGTACAACATTGAAGTAAAGATAATTCCATGCACAACGTACCGTAGATTTTGGTGGGGAAATGTCCTCCATGGATGTATCCAGGTCCTGGCTGTCATCAGCATCATCCCCGTCATCATCAAAGTCAGAGTTGATATTGATACCAGGGTGGAAGGTATCAGCACCAGTCGCAAGGTTGCCGGTCAAAAGTTCATCCATCTCTTCAAAGATAAGGAATGGAACATCACGGTAGGGTTCATAATGAGGTTGCGACTGTGTAATACGAGGATATCAGACATCAAGATGAGTTGTTTATAAAGTCTGGACATACCATAAGCAGAGTCTCCCATTGTTCGTCACTCGCTTTTACAATCTGATTTTCCGAGTCCCAACCCCATCCTGACTTGTCTACAAGCTCCCGGTAGTGTCTATATGAAGGAATAGGGCCGTCGCTTCGCGCGGCAGGTACGAGGCCTTGATTTTATTCCGGGTAAGTGACAAAAATAGTTTAAGATAAGATTAATTGATATACCAAAAGGATTTAACTCGTGGTAAAGTGCACTGCCACCCTGCGACTCCAGATAAGCAAGAACGAGTCCTCCTAAAGTCGGCCTCGTAACTTGAGCTTAAGCTGTAAATAAATGAGGACATAAGTAATATGGATAATAGCAGGTGACACGTACATTTTTATAGTGGTCCCGGACACTCGCAAGTGTCTTTGGGGCACCGCCGCTCTTCACCTCACTTCCCCTCAAAGCATCTACTGCTGCTTGCAACGCAGGGGTTTTCCAACCACCGCTCGAAGTCTGCATACCCTCAGCCTTTTGTTGTAAGAAGATACGCATGAGGGTTTTGTCGTCATCATCAGAATAGTTTGCTCGAGCCGGTTGAGCAGAGAGACTGCTGGAAAGAGCGGGAATAGAAGATTGGAGTTCGGAAGGAAGCACAGTGGGTGACACATCATTCACGTTGTCATTGCCAGCTGCCAATTCAGCCTGATTTGGAGCTGCCTTCTGTTTTCGAGCCTTCTTTTTTGAAGCTGGTGCCTTTGTAGTCTTCTTTTGCTTGGGTGTCGCATTCGGATCTTTTGGTTTGTTCTTGGACCCTTTGGGACGGCCAGGACAACGCTTTTCAGGAGGTGCAGCTGTAGAAGATACGGTAGAAAGTGGGGTGTTTTCCTTGTCTTCCGGGTCCATTTCAGACTACAGAGGGGGGAGACTCGGAGACGGCACCCAGGGGCTTTTATTATATTCATAAATCATATGTAGAATATTTATCCTATTCCTACATCCTACCGAACGCAACCAGGTACAGAAATATTTGGAAATTCGCTTTTAGTTTTTTGATTTTCGTTCTCCCACTTTTATTATATTTTCAATTTCTTCTCCGGTTGCAGAACGGGGCCTAATAGGGCGTATCTGCAACGCGAAAAACGATGGCTCCACACTAAAATTTGACAACGATTTGAGAAAAAATGGAATTGGGGCTGAATAAAATTGAAAATTGGAATACCGTGTACATGTGAGAAGTGCAGTTTGCTGCTACCTCAGCCTGTCGTCTCAGCTACAAGGCCCTGATCTACAAATGATGTTGTCTGCAGTAGCTGAGGTAGGTAGGTGGGTAGATTACAAGAGTTGGGGTTTTGCTAACCAAAAAATTGGCTCGTAGCAGCTAAAGGTATTTAGGGGCTATGACAGTCTCATTTGCGTGACCAGCCCCACTTAAAGATTTTTGCAGCTCCACTTAAATAATTTTGACTGATTTTTCACTAAATAAAAACGCCCGTTTTTCGCGTTGCAGATACGCCCTAATCCAGTTTGTTTGCAGTAATACAATAGTTTCAGGCAGCAATTTACGGCTAAGACTAAACGTCAACTGTCGGAGTCAACAAAAAGGTGTTCTTCGGAGTCATCTGACACGGTAAAATTTAGTTCAATACATTCCAGCAATTGACTATAACGGTCAGTGGCGAAGCTATTCCTCTCTCGTCGTCGGATGGTTCCCCGATGTGAAAAAACTTCCTAAAAAGGAAGTGGGACCGAATAGAAACGTTCGAGGTCCCCAGTCCCTCTCCTCCTATCGTCGGAGTCGGGGATCTATTTACATACTACACTTCTTCGAGTCTGACACTGTAAAATGCACCAGGTACAGTGACCGTTGATTAAGTAGAAGTGGGCCATCGCTACGCGTGGCAGGTACGAGGCCGGTAGTATCTTGAGTAAAAAGTACATTAGTTAGTTTTTATATAGAGGACAATGCTAGCATTTTTGTGCATAAAATGATTTAAATTATCTTTGGAGATGGAGTTGCAAGATTGTGGTAGAGGATTGATGATACCATCGTAGATCCATTGATTATCTGCATCAAACATTCTTGTCATAAAGTGCTCCTGACCAAAATATATGATTCCAGAAATGTTATAATTTTCACTTCGATCACCAATTTCTATCCTGAGATTTCTGTCAATCTTTGTTCTGTCAACATTTTCCCTTGGAATTGCCATCAAAAAGAATTTGGGAAACCGCGCAAACTTATAATCATGTTGAACTGATTCTGTACACAGACGGCACTGGTTGCTTCCAGCCTCTAGAAACTGGGATGTCCAGGCTTGGGTAGAGGTGTATACTTGTGAATATGTTTCCATCAAGAAGCTAGGTTTGTAATTCCAATCTGCACATACATGGCCATTCTTGCATATTATTCTCATTTTTATAAATGGCATATCAGTCTGGAGGATATGATAAATTATTTCCTCCACTGCTGCGTATTGACCTATTTGAAAGAGGCCTGGATTTGAACTTGTGAGTGCAATTCTTAAGTTATCTCTTGCCAAATCAAATTGGTAGGTGCCAGATCTGAAAGCCTCAACTAAGTCCCTATAGTTCATAGATGTATTATATTCACTTTCAGATTCAAATCCCTCTTTATGGGTAAGATATACATGATATAATAACATTATCACAGAATCATATGAACAACTATTATTTGACCAAGCTAATGCTCTACTATGAACATGCTGTACTAAACTCATGCTTAAATTTTCACTACATACATGCCTTTGCTTTTGGAGTTGAGGACCATTCTCATCATTGTTCATATCAGCAAATTTACGCTTTGCTTTTCCAACATTGACAATGGAATCATTGGTTTTGTTAATCTTGACTGGTTTGAAATCTCCTCTTTTGTATATATTCTGAGACTTTTCAGCACCTGTTTTGTTAACAATCTTCCAGGTAGTTGTAGGACTATCAGACACTTCAAATGAGTCTTTTGTAGACCAGGCAACAGCATGGTGAATTTTTGGTGGTAGATAATCAGGACCCCTATGTTCTCTAAAAGTCTTGAGAATTGATGACCGTGTCTCACTTGCAAAACTTGGTGGTATTTCACCAATATATCGTAATCTAGTAATTTCATCCAAAAGCTCTAGTTCACGCAACTCTTGTCTATAACCACCACTCTTTAAGCCACCAGTTATGACATCTGCATTGAAGCCTTGAAATATTAAAGTGCCTGCTACACAAGAGCTTCGAGAAAGAGAAGTGTACACAGCTCTAAAGTCCCTGCTATTATTAATATCAACTACATTCCAAATTCTTGTTCTTCCTTGAGAGGCATAATCAGTCATTGCAAAATTAGGAAGCACTTGAACTTGAGTGCGGGACACTGTTTTGTATCTATCATCAAATAATTTACATTGTATTCTGACTGTTCTTTTTGTTATTGGTACCACATTCTCAGGAAGACCTTCAAACTTTGCAGAGGAGGGTGGATTATGTAACTTGACAAATAATACATCTAAAACTTGTTGTTCATGTCGACCTTTTGATGCCTTCCAACCATATACATGTCCCTCCTGTCCTTTGGTAATGCATAGTTCAGTTGCTCCATTATGTCTGATCATAACAGGTAAACCCTTGCATATATCAAGTCGACCCGGGATTTGCTGATCATTATATGAATGTGGCTGATCCCATAATTCCTTCTGCAGATAAAGGTTCAATATCTTTTTAGTAGACTTCCGCCTCTTTCTGTTAGCTCCTTTTGTCTTTTCCCAGTCTTCATAGATCACTTCTTCATCCTCAGAATAGAAAGATATCAAAGTTTGCTTGCTTTCAGCAGCAAATCTTTCACAACCAATCTTATTAATAACATCTTTATGTTTATTATAAGTCAGAATGATTGGAACATTGCGGAAATTCTCTGATTTAATTGAGTACCCATCCCTAGTGGGATCAGAAATTAGACTTCGTAAAAATGAAATATCAGAAGTTGTACATGCTTTGTACCGCATATTTTCAAGGGCATTTCTGAATTTGGCATCAGCTTCAGATTGTGTTCTCTGCCTCATATTCTCTCTTAACATGACTACAGTGGTCACTTGATGCCACAAATGCTTGCCTATTCCACTTTTTGCTTGACCAATAGTAGAAGTTGAATCAAATCCAGCCGAATGACTGTAGAGCGCAGCTGCTTCACCACCAATTGCTGGAGGAAGCTGTGCAAAGTCACCAGAAAAAATCATATTCATCCCACCAAAGGCTTTCTCTGGTCTGTTTAACACTTTTGCCAATTTTTCACTAATTTTATACATATCAATGCAGGAAAGCATAGATACTTCATCCAAAAATACATAATCAACACCATCTAGGCGGGAACAAACCTGGTCAATTGAGATTGAACTCTGTTCACCTTCAGTTTTGGAGTTGATTCCAAAAACTGAATGATATGTTGAGCCACCAAGTAATGCAGCAGCAGCCCCAGTAGGTGCAACCACAATCATTCTACAGCTTTCTCCTCTCATAGTAAAGAAGTCTTTTAAAGCCTTTAAAACCATTGATTTTCCAGTCCCACCCATACCTCCAAGATACATATTGAGTTGCTCATTGAAGGGACTGACAGAATGATTAGCTACTATACAGAAGGCTCTTTTTTGCTCTTCATTAAGTGTATATTTATTGACATGAGTATCAATCAGACTTTGAATAGCTCCAGCCTGTGACTTCTTTTCGAAAGCAGATTTATCCAAAATGTCCACCTGATAAGGATATTTATTGTGGAACTTTTTATTCTTAGGGCTATTGTTATTATTTTTTCTGTTGTTTAAAACTTCCTGCCTTTTTTTGCCAATTGCAACCTGCCAGGAGTGGGCAGTATATTCAAGTGGCAATGACTCATATTGAGGTACTACTGCGGACAAATCTAGAGCTGGTTCATGCCATCCTGCACATTGAAGCATATCATTCATTGCTTTCATCTCGTTGCGCCTCTGTCTTTCTCGATTTCCAATTATTTCCGTAGTTGGATCAGCTAGAATATCTAAATTTCCGAATTCTATTGTGTCTTCATTATCTAATACTGCATGATCCAAACTACTATCTGACATTGAATTTCGCTGAGCTCTAAAGTCATCACGGGAGTCTAAGCATTCATATCTAACTTCAAAATTGTTCATCATTTCCTGATATCTTACGTCAAATTTATGTGTCAAGAAAGCTCTTTCCCAAGTCTGATCTGGAGTTTTTAAATCCTTTCCAGAGCGCCAGGGCTTAAAAAATGTCAACATTGTCAAGCAATAATGTTCACGGTCACCTTTACTCTTTCTTGGAAGTCCAGGTCCAATAAAGTTGGGTACCAATCCATTATCATCAGCTAAGACTGCTGTAGCATGGGAGTTAGCCAAAGGATGCCCATATGTGAAGGAAAACATATTTTCTGGTAATATATCTTTGATAACTGGAGCAGGAAAAGAAGCCTCATTAACTGTCTTTGGGTAAAGATGATTGGTCTTATTCTGTGTCTTTTCTTGTATGTCTTGATCACTTACTAGGTCAGTATCACTGTCAAATTCATTTTCAGAGCCATATTCCTGATCTTGCTCAATTTCAATTGAAGAGTTGTTCTGTTTATCAAGCTTGTATCTTTTGTCATTTTTTGGTATTTTTACCCTTTCACATCGCCTGATCCAATCATAGAGTGCCATATTCTCAAGCTCTGAGGGCCGATAAATATAATCATATACCCTTGACAATCCATATATCCTTCCATTCTTTTTGATCAGCATGATTTTATGGTCATTAGATTGATCAATATTCCAAGATTTTTGCACTTCAATCACATAACTG
>ML180180.1:8686-24758 GCA_004369135.1 Dendrothele bispora CBS 962.96 | reverse complement strand
CAGTGTCCTCTGTGTGCCCTAGTAGCAGAGTTCCGCCCTCTCACAACAAAAGAACTCGCAAGTTGGGTTGTTGGTTAGGTTTGGTTTGAGAGTATTTCTCGCCGCCGAGCTACACTCAGCGTCTCACCGAGTTGCCACAAAGCGCGCCACATAATGAACTACTTACTGATCACAGACTACATCTGGGCTAGGAGTAACCATGCAAATAGTGATCGATGGAAATCTAGAAGGACCGATCGTGGAGGTGTATAATAACCGCCTACCCATGTAAAACATCCATTAGATTAGCAATGATTGACGGCATAAAGGGTACAATGGAGTTGCCACCTTGATCGAGGGGTAAAAGCTGTAGATATTGGAAGTCTAGAATGGATGGACGTCTTACTGATACACTGCGGGGATCGAGAATATCATAACTCGGACGCAAAGCTGTAGAACGGGCGACCGCAAGTTCCGATATCGTGACCCAAAGAATCAGATGTAAAGAACGGTTGAACGGTTGCGATCGAGTAAGATCAACTACAACGTAGAAAGTGAATATTCTGAAACAATGTAGTATTATACACGGACCGAGTACTATATCGAGTAGGACTATACCCAGTTTTGCTACTAGCGCATGGACAAGGACATTTACAGCTATTCTCGGTACATAAGGCGCGAGTCAAATTTTTCACGCGCGCGCGGATTTTTGTGCATCTTCCAGAGCCAATCTTCCGCAGGCCCGTACTTACTCAATTCTTAACAGTTTTCTTAGATATTGTAGATATGTATTGTACTAGGCCATAGCTAGATGCAC
The DNA here is from genome assembly GCA_004369135.1 of Dendrothele bispora CBS 962.96. NCBI lineage: Eukaryota > Fungi > Basidiomycota > Agaricomycetes > Agaricales > Dendrothele > Dendrothele bispora. The sequence continues at coordinate 23,962 of ML180180.1, read as the reverse complement.
ATATAATTTTTTTCAGCAAAATTTATCTTTACAGTATGGCTCTCATTGAGTACATGTGATCAGCAAAAGTTGACTCTTACCATCACTGTCCACGGTGAACAGTTGTTCTTTTTTCACATTTCCATTCCACGCAACTAGCATCCCTATATCTCCATTACAAGAATGGCTCGCATGCGTCCTGTTATCCCAATACGACGACATTTTTCCCGTGACCTCAAACACCGTGTAATATATCAGCATTATACACTCTCAAAGAACACGACAGAGATTGCTATTGACCTGGATATGCCATTACGGGTTGTACAGCGGGTTATACAAACATGGAATCTCATTGGGGAGGTTTGTAGAGAGAGAAAGGGGAAAGGGCAGCCATACATTCTATCTGACCAAAAAACAGAAGTACGTTGCCTTTTCTGTGAAGGGTTTTTACTACTGACTCATATTCATGTCCTAGTTTCTGATTGCCATCATCAGTCGGAATCCTGACATTTATCTCGATGAAATACAGCTTGAATTATATACTCAACATGGTGTTGATGTATCCATTGCGACAATTCATCGTTCTCTCAAACGACTCGGGTACTCATCGAAAAAAGTGTGTCTTCCCAATTTTTTTTTCTTGTATAGATGACTTATATAAAATCTAGCTAACCCGGATAGCAGCTGAGCGACAAAGGTCACGACGATTGATCTATTTCCAGGAGATTGGACGAGTTCCACCGGAATATCTTGTCTTTGGAGATGAGTCAGCTGTCAACATTCTGACCACATATAGGACAAACGGTTGGAGTATGAGAGGGTTAAGGGCGAGAAAAAGGACAAAATTTGTTCATGGTACTCGGTATGCTTTCAGTTTCTTGTAATACATCTTCCTAAAATTGTTTAGCTACTCAGTACTGCCAGCATTGGCAATTGACGGGATCATTTACAACCATATCAAAGTTGGAGGTTACAATGGTGACGAGTTTCTTGCGTGGTTAGATGGTGTACTCCGTGTTATGAATCCATTTCCAGCCCCCAAAAGCGTCCTGGTCCTGGACAATTGCCGTATCCATCATGTCCCTGGTGTCGAAGAACGATGTGCAGAACGGTGTGTATTCCGAGTCAGTCTTTTACATATTTATATTGCTCACTTTTTCAAAAAGGGGAGTCAAGCTTGTATATCTACCACCATACTCCCCTGACCTCAATCCTATTGAGGAATGCTTTTCGTTTGTCAAGGGATGGATCCGACGTCATGGCCAGGAGTTTAGAGATGTTATTGAGCTCGGTGACGTGGTGGAACCATTTCTCTTCTTATACAATGTTTTTGATCATGTCATTCCTGATGCTTGTCGAGGTTGGTTCCATCATTCAGGCTATGTATAGACAATTCAGAGTAGTAGCTATGCACATTGTCAATCCCATCCATCATTTCTCTTCCGCTTCTGTGTTCGCATTTTTTTCAAGCCCCGGTTGACCGAATTGACCTTCTTTTCCGCCTCCGTCAAAACAAACTCAGCATTACCATCCGTCATTCCAATCTTGGGCCCAGTCATAAAGTCCTTGGTGCAACGTGCGAGTTAATCAATGTTGTAATAGTCGGCATCCTCAAATTTCTGTATATATTGAAGAAGACCTCGGCGTGGTTCTTTCTGGGCAAGTGCCGAGAGAAAGTCATCTATAGCAGGATATGGGTTAGGCTCGGTCTCATTGTAAGGGTCGCTGGAAGGGATCTCGGGTGATGACGGATATGCAGGTTGAGTGCCAAAAGTTGGAAAGGTTGGGGCTCTACTATGGCCAGCTGTCATAAATTGAGCTGCCGCAAAAGCGCCCAGAAACCCTCCAAGCTCGGCAGAATATGGGTTACCGACAGCGGGTGAAGGGGCAGGAGTAGTAGTGGCCTTACGAGCTGGAGTTTGTGACATGGAATAGTGGAAGTCAGAAAAATTGTCGCTTTTGGGGGGGATGTCAAGCGTGACTCCTTGTTGTTTGAGATTCTGTACATAGCCTCATGTCAGTAGGTATTTATATACGTGTGAATGAGGAGTAATTGAGTACGCACCAACGCTGTTGCCCAGGACTGAAGCTGGTTTATGGTCAATGGCACATGCTGGTTCCTCTTGTTGACCTTACAGGCAACGTCGGGGCCACAAGCACTGCAGGAAGAGTAACGGCTCATAAGCCTGTCAAGATGCTTCTTCTCCGAGTCCATTATACCGCTTCCATTCCCGTTTTCCATATCTTCGCTAATAACATCACTGTTCTCGTCAGAGTCGCTTCCATCAAGATTGATGGGTTTGACAGCAGCGGCCTTCTTTCCTTTCCCTTTCCCTTTGCCATTGCCCCCATTCCTACTCTTCCCCTTCTGCTTCTTCTTCAGCGCACTCATGTACTAGTCAAGCTGGTTAGGACCATAAAGCCTTTGAGAACCAAGAATACACACCGCTTCATCCACCAATACATTCACTTTCACATTGGTTTTTTTCTTCAACTGCGCTGCCAGCACTTCATCAATACAGATTTGCCAGTCGTCCTCACTTGCTAATCGGCTGGCACTAGACTTAGCAGGTGCACTCTCAAGCTTGTAGCTGAGGCTCGGAAGGATCTTGTATGATGTGCATTCAAGAGAGTCATGGATTGTTGCAAGAACTGTCTCAAAATCAATGGTGTTAGCATCATCAAATAGTTTCTTGTCGCTGAGACCATCCACTGGGCTTGGAATAACCAAAATAATCCCTATTGAATTCAGAACAAGTTGCGATTTTTTTTTGGGACAACGCACTCTTCAATTTGGGATCAACTGGTTTCTCCTTCGACACTTTCTGCTCTTTTACCTGCCCACCCCGCTTCCTTTTCTGGGTTGCCGGAATTGTCTTGCCTGTCTTTGACATTGTTTTTGATCTTTTGGCAGGCGGAGTAGTGGCATCGTCATCCGAGTCCGATGTTTCTAGCTGGTCTATTTCTTCCTCTGCTTCTTCCTCTGACGAAATGAAATCACCGCTGTCTTGCCCTAATTATATATATTTAGTACGCTATTCAAACCGGCGAAGGAATCTTTACGAGATGTACCTTTGTTGTGCATTTTGGCTGCCACGTCACCAAGGTCATCCAGGATTTGGTGTGGTTCCGGCAGGTCTGGCGACGAGAAGCGGTCTGGATCACCAAGCACTGATGAATGAGCTCTTTTGGAACGAGTTGGTCGAGTTGTGGTAGCCTTTTTCATTCTTTTGGCATATGAGCTTCTTGAGTTGCCCATACCAAGAAAGATCGACATATTGTTTAGCCGCATTTGTACTCTTCCTAGTACTTTTACCGGCATTCTTCAAAAACAATGCTTTCACAAAAAAAATTATATGTGCGTCTAGCTATGGCCTAGTACAATACATATCTACAATATCTAAGAAAACTGTTAAGAATTGAGTGAGTACGGGCCTGCGGAAGATTGGCTCTGGAAGATGCACAAAAATCCGCGCGCGCGTGAAAAATTTGACTCGCGCCTTATGTACCGAGAATAGCTGTAAATAGTTTCTTTTATTATATTTTGTCGGACTCTCAAGTTTAATAGTTTCTTATTTACAGTAGTATAAATAGGGCTCAGGATTGGCGTAGAAAAGGCAGATTAGTACTGTGGACAACGCGGCTGTGATTTTGATCATTCCCGGGGATATAAGTATCCTGCTTGATCAGACCAGTTGTAGTTCCAAGAACGTCTAAAACCTTAAAATCGCATTCAAAGTCTGTTACCTTCGGGTTCAGCACCCTATATTGATTGAACAAATTGTGTTATTTGACCTTTGATTGACTTGTGTTGTTATTTGAACTTTGCCATTGTGATCTTGTTATTTGACCATTGTTTGACCCATATTGTGTTGCCTTGAACTTGAACCATTGACCCATTGACTGCCTATATTTGAACCCACATCCCCACACACGAACTTTGAACTTACATACCACCTATATTGCTACAAAGACCTTGAAGGGTTCTGTCCTTTCAACTCGCATACAAACTTGCTAGATCGTATACCTATACAGGCTCACTTTTGTGGTGTTTGTTTTGGTGTTGTCTAGTCCCACACAGCAGATTACTGCCACTGAGGTTTGCTTTGCCTTCTTCACATTTCGAGGCGGACCAATCTTGAGAGAAGCCTTTGCTTTGCTCGCTGCAGAAGCAGAGGATTCAGAAGGCGGCGGAGAGGAATGAGCCCTGGAGAACAACGTCAACGTATCACCAAGCACAGACACTTTGGGCGAAGCAGCCCCCTTCCTGGGTTTCTTGCCCCTCTCGAGCTGAGGCTCGGCATTGCTACTAGCGGGTCCCTGGCTTCACGTTACCCTTGCAGTGCTGTTTTTTTTAGCTTTGGCCATGACGGTAGGGATGAAGAGAGACGTAGAGAAACAAGACGCAGCCGTGTGAATGTTTGAGGTTTAAAACCTTTTACTAAGCGAGCCAACCATATAGAGCTTGCGATACATGTTGAAACTTCCATTGGTATGTAGATTCGAAGGAATAACACTCAAAGTATGAGCCCTGCATCATCCAGTATCTCCTGTACTAATCTCAACCTTTTCACCACCATATTATCTGTAAACTGGTATTGTATGGGTAGATCTGGGTTACGTTTGATGCGCCCAAAATTGACAATGTGGTACAGATGCCAAAGTACATGAACACCACAGTCATAGCTGTTGAGTTGCAACGGAACCTAAGACACATGAGCTCTTTGTCTGGATGAAACTGTCAGAGAAAATACCTCAACATGTGGGGAGCAGACCCAATCGGTGTTTGGGTTACGAGCAAGAACAACAGTCTCCCCCCGATACTCTGCGATACGTTCCGTCACCCACATCAAAGCCTGTACTGTAAGCAATAAGGTCATTCAAAAGCCTGTAAAGAGGAGAGAACATCTCACCGCTAAGACTGCTGTGTGCTTTTTCTGTCGTAAAGGTTTGTCTTGGTTTGCACGGAAGGTTGGGGCCCAGCTATCCAGTATCTCGATAGTGCGTTGCTCAAAGTCGATACTGGCGCAATACCAATGGGCTTCTTCGGTGTTGTGTATTGGAACGAAAACCTTTGACCATCTAGTTATGTTGAGGTCTTTCTACAGCCTAGCGTAAGAAACTTTCTGCGAGTGTAGAATACGAACGCACCTCCTTCTTTCGAATTGATCTTTTGAGGTCGTTGGCAACCTTGCTGTTATTATCAAAGGTGCTCCTAGGTTTAGAGCAAGCGGTATCGTCGAAGAGAAATTTGTTAGCCCAGTACGTGCCAAGGCCTAACGTGTCGGAGTCGGAACACCACTTGTCGATGAAAAAGGGGGTGAGAGGAAGATTCCGGCATTAGGACTCATGTGCATACTGCAACCGGAGTCAAGAATAAACATGGAGGGGGAACGGATTGGTGCTGCCATTTGGCACTCGTCGATCCTAATACCTTCACTAGGGATTAGCCACAAGTCAGGGAGAGGAACGAACAAATCGTTAAGAGATGGTTCAGTGGCTACTTCCCAAGCGCTGCCTGTTGAGAGTTGATCGTCGATACCCTTGAAACCTTTACTACAGTTATAAATACCCCTTTATGTCATGTACTTAGTATTTAAATTTTGTCTGTACATAGGAGAAATTCATTCGTTCTTTCTCCCTTTTTTCTACCTATCTTCAACAGGTTATGGGCCCCGGCTCCCTCTAACTGCGCCGTGATCTCTGTTCTTAACGCCTTGCCGTTTGATATCTGTTCTAGCACCGTCGCTTGATCTTCGTTCTAGTGTTATTCACTTGGTCTTCTCGATCTCAGCATCTCATCATCTGTATCTCCTCCGAGCATCTTTTCATCATGTCCACGAAACCAACAATTGACCCCCTCACCGATGAGAATTTCCATACCTGGCAGTATGCCATAAAGATGGCCCTTGTTCGGAAAGGTCTGTACAATGTTGTCTCAGGCAACGAACCCAAGCCCCTCGGGTCCCCTAATCACAACGCCGTTAAATCATGGATGCGTCGTGATGGTGAAGCCTTTGGCTTCATTGTTGGCACCATTCACTCCTCCCAATTCCATCTTACTCGGAATGCCACCACTTCAAAGCAGGCGTGGGACAATATCGCTGCTTTCGATCAGGCTTCGGGCTTGGTGAGTGTTGTCTCCATTTTGAGGCAGCTTTACCGCATCAAGAAGTCAGATGATGATGGTACTTCTATGCGTGCCCATCTTGGGAAAATTGCCGACACTGTGTTGAAATTGGAGTCCCTCGGCGAGTCGGTCTCCGAAAATCAGAACATCGCTATCATATTCGACTCGCTCCCTTCCTCCTACGACAATCTTCTAATTGCCCTCGATGCCGACCCTAACTCTGCAACTGTGTCCACTGTCACTACCCGTATCCTTAATGAGGAAGCCCGCCAACATCCCCCTATTCCCGAGAAGCCAATTGATGGCATGGATGCTGTTTGTGCGCTTGCCACAACAAGCCGTGGAGCACCGGTTAACCAAGCAACTATCAAATGTCATAAATGCGGTCAAATGGGGCATTTTTGATTTGAATGTGGGACATTCCCATTCAACCTTCTACCCGATACATCGGATACTACGCCCCAAGCGAGTATGGCTACGTTTGAGGGGAAGGAGTCACTCGAGACAGTATTCCCTATGTAATTTTCCTTTTTTTTAATTTTTTAATCTCTTTTTCTTTCATTTATACTATTAATACCGGGTATCGCGCTCAGGGGAAGTGTTGAGAGTTGATCGTCAATACCCTTAAAACCTTTACTACAGTTATAAATACCCCTTTATGCCATGTACTTAGTATTTAAATTTTGTCCGTACATAGGAGAAATTCATTCGTTCTTTCTCCCTTTTTTCTACCTATCTTCAACACTGCCAGAACATTCTTCTTCCTCCAGGCTCCTCTACTTCTTCGCCTTCCAACTCCTCTTCCCAAACTTTATAACCATGCTTCTCGAGGTGTAGACATGCGACTATCACAGTCTGACCGGCACAACAAACCCAAAGTGCCCTCAAGTGGTTCTCCTCCAACACCTCATTCTCTTCAACTATCTTTCAGCCATCCACCTCCAACCTATTAAACTCTAACTCTCCATTGTCTCCCTCTTCTAGTTCAACTTCTTCTACCTTGGGACTATAATTGCGAGTCATATACTCGCACACTGCCTTCATTCGGCCTTCTATCTCCTCCTCAGAGGATAGTGTCCCTATGACGATCTTGATTTCAATGCCAAGTATCTTGTTAACTTCTGCTAGCCCATCAAAAACAGCTCTTTCATCCCCAAAGTCAGTGCCTTCACTACTTTCAGACTCATATTCGACCCATGCAGCATATGCATGTTCAATCTTCTCCTCGTCGAAGTCCAATTCATCTGTGACATGCGATTTGAGAGGTATCGCATTCAATCCAGTTGCTACATTTGCATTTCCGTTGTTTGAGTTTGATGTATTAACTTTAGACCACCTAGCTGTGTGGCATAGGAGCCAGCCCAATGGAGGAAACTCCAATACATCAGACTCAAACAGAAGATCTCTAGTCTAAATATCCACATTCGTAACAACTCCTTCAATAACCACTAAAGTTTCCTCTTCCTCTTCCTCGACCTCTACTATATCCTCTACTTCTCCAACCAGATCCTCTAGTATTAGGACCAGATTGACTTGGACGATTGTCTTTCGACCTCGGAGGGTTGGTAGGTTGTGAGAATGAGCTATCCGAAAGGAATGCAATGTTATTGGAATGGGATGCGGGAGAGGAAGACGGTTTCGGATCCTTTGATTTCGCGTTAGCAATGGCTTTAGTCTGGCGTTTGTCTTGCCTAAAGTCGTACTGTCTTTGGATGGCATCAACAAGCTGAGAAGTAGGAATTATGATGCCCTGTATCGCACTAGCTTCGATTAAAGTATTAATAAAGTTGCGATATGAGTCTGGAACAACTTTGAGAATATGAGATCGCAACCCCCTATCCATCCCGATGACCCCAAATCTACTACATACCTCAGTCAAATCCAGGTTTATAATACTTGGACTAGACTTGAGAATCTAGCTCGAATTCAGCTTACCAACTGTCTTAGCGACGCAATGTTGTGGAAGGTTACTCGAAACATGAATTGAGTATACGATATATGGATCAACTTGGTCCAGGAGTTACAAGTTTAAAACATTCCTCCAGTTTAAGCTTCAGGAAGAATATTCAAGTTCTTCTGCCCATATTATTTCAATAAAAAGCTTCTGCACTATTCATTCTTATTGAATCTGGAGAACAACTTTATCATCAACTGATCTCTTGATTATAGGCTAAGTAGGCTTACTAACTATTAGTGATTTGTACTCATTTCTGAAGAAATGCAACTGCCATACCACTGATTCAAAAGTGGAATCTGTATTCTAATTTCTTGCAAGTAAGTATACACTTTTATGATCACAACACTTGAATGAAAAATGTAGGCAGTAAGATACATTAAGTCTGGTAGATACTGATGGGAAGATAAAACTATCTACCTCACTACATACAAGCACAAAAAGGGTGATATAATAAATTGAGAGGCTCTTCCACATCAAAAATAATTGATTAAATCCAATATGACATCCCAAGATTTCTACTATACCTTATCCTTCTCTCTGCTAACATTGAGTTTGTCACACTACCTGACCTCAGAATCTAGACTCAGGCTTAACCCAACCTCATCAACCAATCCAAAATCCAAAAATCTTCCCCCCTTCATGAAAAGAACCCATTTTTCTCTCTGCCCTCTCACCCTACCCCTTCCTCCCATCAAACACCACACTGATAACTCCCCTTCCAATGACCCAAAAAACTGCCAAAACCACTGGTCCTATGACTGCTGCACCGATGAGTCCTGCCTTGACCACGTTTACAGCTGATAACATAAGCGTTTGGTTTCCTGTTTCTGTCTCTACACCTGTTGGTGATGCTGACATCGCAGGGATTGAGTAAGAAGAAACGAAGGACTCTGGTTTCACCGCATGCAAAACTGTGAAACCTAACGATCCGGAAGCAGCTCCGATACCTATTGTTAAGATCATTGAGATTGTGAAGAAGATGGCGACGTAGTGTAAGGTGGTGAGTAGGGGAGAGGAAGATGATAAGGAAGGTGAAGTGGGAGTCGGAGTAGAAGTCGAAGTCGAAGTCGTGAAAAATGGGGAACAACAGAAATTGTTGATAGGAGAGGAAGAGGAAGAGTCGTCAAAAAAATCGTCCGGTCGTGATCCTTGTTGTCTCGTTCGACCGTGTCTATAAAGGTGATCTGGACTTTGGACATGGGGGGAAGTATAGGTGGTGTATTGAGAGGTGGAATATGAGTCTCGGTCCACGGTAGCAGAGGGAGAGGGTAAGAAAGCATATATGAAATAAAATAATAAAATTAGAGGAATAGCTAAGATAGCTCCCCCTACCGCACCGGATTGACAAGAAGATATCAGGCGTGCGGTTTGGTATGGATTTGGATCAGATGGGGATGGAGGGGAGGAAGTCGCACGAAGAATAGCGTGTCCCGTTAGAGTGTACAACACCCCGAGGAGCGGGAAAAATGGAATAAGATGGACTTGAGACAGAACGAGCGGAAGTAAGAGGAACGAGTGGGAGGCATTGGAGCTCTCCTGGTAGGATATAATCCCGGAATTGTCGATTCGATGATTCGAGTATCAACCGTATTGAAAGTATTACCGCTCGTTCTATCGAACAGAATTGGAGGTGAATGAGGAATACCAGGTGGTAGTCGAAGACCTCGAGAGGAAGAATCTAAAGAGAAAGGCCGCAAGAACCGACGGTCCCTGACCCGATCGAATTATGGTGGTAGCTGTAAGTAGTACTGGTGGGCTGCATAATAAAAGGTGGTGGTTGTCGTGAAGGGGATTGTTGAGTTTGAGGGTGAGTGTGAAGTCGAAGCGAACGAGAGACCCAGGGAGGGGAGTGTCCACTACCTACTATTTCCTTGGCTAGTATGCTTGCTGCTAGTGCCCTTGTCCGTCTTGAACCAGCCGCTGGTCGTCGCAGCGGCAACAGGCGTCCTGAATTCCTCTGAACTAAGATCGTTCCTTGCACCGTTTTTCTGACTCCGTTTCCGTCCAAGATGTCATATCCAAAGGAAGATTAAGTGGATGACCCGAGTCCGATTAAAGTGCGGCTTGGGCTTGAGCAGTGGGGATGCTATTCAAGTTTTGTGACCAAAAAAAGAGACGATACATTCGAGGCGTTCGGAATCGAGAAAGGAAGGGAAGGAAAAAGGAATATGAGGTCGTAAATACTTAAGTGTACATGAGATACTCGGAAAATGAAAAAGGAGGATTCGGGAAAGTGTTGCCGCGGCCGGCTTGCATGTTCTCACGCCTGGTCGCACTTGACGCTGCAGAACTCGGACAATGTCAACTTTGTCCTTGTACTTGATATTGATGGTAGCCAACGTTCAGGTATTGTCTAGTGGACTTTTACTATGTAGTTGCTCTAGGCTATCCTTGGTCGTCATGTTTACCAGGAGAAAACTCTACAGAAGTCGCAAACGCTGTTAATTCCCTACTCAATTGTGCTCGTCCTTTATATGTAAGTAGGATGTCCATTCCTTCTTTTTCTCCGCAACCCTCTTCTTATCATATCCATGGCAGACTTCACTATCCTCAGACTTGTTCTCATTGTCCCTTTGCACCAATCTCTCCAGGCCTCTTGCCCTTCGTTATTCAAGAACTACATGCCCCGCGCCAGTACCAGTAGACTCAGATTCTCTTCAAGTCTAATCTGACCTGGGATATCGGCTATAGACCCCGAAGATTTTCCGGAACGTCTACCCCAATCAAATGCCCGTTCACATTTCCCAGCTTCGCAGACAAGTCTTCCCGTACAACCCGTTTCGCGAGGTCGTCAGCCCAATCAGAGACATAGACCGACCCGATCTCGTAGCGCTCCTCCTTTCAAGACCTCTTTCGAAGAGAACGAGGGTACTCAGACGCCCTTGTCTCGTGAGCCCTTTTCAGCAGGTTTGGATGGACCTGAGTATGCTCGTCGGAGTTACACCACCACTCTCCTCACCTTCTAGCTCCCTCTCTAATACTTGGACTCTGGGTCTCGGGAAAGGCAATAAACCGAAAGTCGGTGAATTGTTACGCCCTCCACCTCCGTTACGTATGTCATTCTCTTCCTTCGTTTATCTGTTCATTTATTCTTTTCTGTTCCGAACGATGATTTGTTCTGATTGATTTGTTCTTTCTTTCTTTCTTTTGTACGTACAGATCGACCGACGACGTTTTGGCGACACACCCCTCGTTCGGGTGTTACGTCTTCCTCGTTTTCACCCTCCACGCACGTCGTTCGACGATCAACGTTCGTAGCCGCTGGAATACCGTTTGAGAGGCCGATGTATGATATGGGCGCTTTGGGTGTGGAGAGCCGGGTGCGCACGGCTATCAGGGAAGAAGGCGGGAGTAAGGAAGTGAGCACGGTGTTTTGGGAGGTTGTTGTACAACGGTGAATGCGCTGTGGAGTAGCTGTTGAGGAGAGGAGGAGGGTAGATATGTTCTTTTTTACTCCTCAATGGAGAAGGAAAAATCTTTCCGGTCATGTGGTGGTATGTCCTACTGTTTGTTTCTCCATTTCTGTTCTTTGCTAATGGTGTTTCCTAGTATGTGAGACGTTGTCCCATTCAGACGAGGTGGTGGGTTTAAAGCGGAGGAGTACAAGTGGAACAGGAAGAACCATTCCGTTTTTGACCATTCCGGCTGGTACATGCTTCTTACCTCCTCCCCGGTCTTCATCCCCCGTTTCCTTCACACACGCACACACGCGCGCGGATCCCAGGTCTGCTACATCTGCAACAGAAAGTGGTTGACTACGACGGATTGTCGTCTCTCGTTCAAGGTGTCGAACATGTCGATACAACATGACACGCCTGCACATGGCATGTTAGATTGGTCAATACCATCCCGGCATTCGACACATCCATGGACTGGGATACAAGGTGTACATAGTATGTGGGATTGATTATATTCGCTGTTGTTAAACCCTCTCGGTACAAGTGACCTGCTATCACCCAAAAGACGCTGTTTTTTTGATGGCGTTGTGAGGCTCACATCCCGCTTGGTCTTTTTTGTGTCTATGGTTATTACTGTCGGACACAGTGTATATGCTGGGGGTACGCGTGGACATGGGGACGACGCTTACGGCCTGGGTCGTACCGTCATGTTTGGTTGTCGCCGCGTGTCACGCCATCGGTTTCGCGTTGTGTGGGTAGTTCAGGGACTGCAAGCTACTGGGGACGCTCTTGTATAGACACCGGAAGGGTGAACGATCGAATTTTTTGACTATCCATCCACTAGCAAAAGGGGGTATCCTATGATGGAGAACGAACTGACGGTCTAGTGTACATGTGCATCACAAGTTTTTTCTTACATCTTACTATACTCTATTTTCTTACTATACTTTTTAACGTCTTGTAACTTCCTTTCTCCGTTCTGAATACGGTCGATAACCTTCTCATACTCATCTTTGACATCGTCCTCTCCCCCGCCTGGTTGTCACCATGACCACTCCATACTTACTGCATGATTGCGTCTACATAGCTCGAACCGTTTTTTTCTTTTTGTCATGTTACATACCACGTAATGTACGTCTACATACTTAGAAAGACCCATCATCTGTGGAAACGTTTTAACGGTTCTTTTTGGCGCTTGGGTTCTACTCATACTTTGAACATTATATTTTAGATACTTCTTTCCTTCACAACGATTTTCATTATACCTTTTCATACGTAGCATATATGTGTGTAGATGAAATTTGATGAGTGATAATTTATGATCTTGGACCGGAATTTTAAATCGGAGGTGCCTGGAGGTCCAATGAGAAGTAAAATGTCACAATGATTCAAGTCTTGTTTGAGACAAGCATATCTGCCCGGCCCTATGCAGAGTCCTAAGTATACTGTGCAGATGGTTTGTCTGCATGTTTATTCATCACGCTCCGTCTTTTTGTAAAACTTCTCATCCTCCAGCATGCGGTGGTTGACGTCCCGAATGAATAGGACATTACCATGTAGGTTAAGCTACGAATGGAGATAAGGCCTGAATTTAAAGTTTGAAAAACCAAAGGATCATTCCGAGGTGCTCAAACCTTATTTTCTTGACAGTATGAATTGCCAGTCACATGCATTTGGATAATTTACGCTTCTCATTCTTGTGTTTATCCCCATCAACAAAAGGTCAACAAGTGAATCCCTGGATTCCTTACAATAGCACACGATGGATAATCCCGCCAATATCAGAAGCAATGATAATTCCTCAGGGAATGCTGAGTGAGTGGCTACCATGTGATATTATCATACTTTTAAGTTGACTTGATTTTTTTGGTAGATTCTTTACCAATAGTAACTACAATACTTTCAATGGCATTGTAAATAATGTGGCTAGAGATCAGTACAATGTTCTTCCACCTTCAGGTAACAAACATCTTCATCCTCCAATTATTAAAGCTCACATGTTGTTCATCTGTAGAATTGAATGTCAAAGATGTCCGAGAATGGCTCAATGCTCCAGACCCTTCTTCAAACTATACCAAAGCAGATAACAAAATGACAGAGGGAACAGGAATCTGGTTTTTAGAGCATGAGAAATTTGTCCAGTGGAAGGAAAGTTGCAGTCTTTTTTGGCTGCAGGGTAAAGGTTTGTTACTTTTTATAATGTGTTTGAATTTGTTAAAAATATGAGAGCAGCTGGATATGGCAAAACATTCTTATGGTGAGTCTTTAATAGTTATGCACAAAGTGTAAATCATGATGCTCAGTTTTTCTTTGCTAGCACAAAGGTTATTAACTACCTTGAAGGACAGCATGTGTTCTACTACTATTTTGACACACTTGATCCAACCAGAGTCAAAGTCACCTATGAAGGACTAGTTGCATCTCTTCTCAGTGAGATAGGTACATATGAAAGCTACAAACAAACTCTTGTCAAGGATTTGTATCAGAAACACAAGAATGGTGGTACAAAAGTGCCTATCAAACTTATGAAGAAAGTAGTTTTAGATCTAGTCAGCAACTTTTCTGACCATATTTACATTATTGTGGATGCAATGGATGAGTGTCAAGAGCAACCACAAGTAATTGGCTTGCTTCAAGAATTGCTTCAGCTGGAAAAAGCATCTGTTATGGTGACAAGTCGAAATATGTTGCCTTTATCATTGTTCAAGTATCATCATGATTCCTGTGGAATGTCACTGGATAAAGAAAAAAGAATAGATGATGTTACAAGACATATTGAAGAATGGATAAACCAAAACTCAAATATGTTTCAGGGAATGGAAGAAGAGATAAAGAGCAAATTGATAGAAGGAGCTCATGGACAGTAAGCAATTTTTTTAAATATAAGAATCAAACTGATATTTATATAATTTAGAATACGCTGGATAGAATGCCAAATGGCAGTTCTGAAAAGGCTTGGCCTAAGGGATGCTATCAGACAAGCACTAAAATCTCTTCCAAAATCTCTGGAAGACACATATAACCAGGAGTTGGAAAAAGTTACTGAGAATCAAAGAAATGGAGCCAAATGCATTTTACAATGGATTCTATTTGCATTTAAGCCAGTAACAATTGACATGGTCAAGGAGTTTTTGGCAATTAGTGTTAATGAAAATAAATTTGATAAAAAAAACTGTATCCACAATCTTGAGCAGGTTGTTGGAAATATCATTGGGTCAACGATGGTTGCAGTTGTTACTATAGAGGGAAGCTTAAAACAGGAACTGCAATTACAGCTTGCTCATCCATCTGTTAAAGACTTTCTTATACAATCAATTGGAACTGATCCTGGTTTTCATATTAATGATCAATTAGCTCATGAATTTATTGCCCAAGCATGCATTATATATTTGTCACATTGTGGAAAAGACATAGAACAACAAGGAAACCTTGCAGAATCTACACTAGCTTATTATGCAGGAGTTTATTGGACAAAACATGTAGCTTCTGTGAAAAACAAACTGAATAATATGGAAAATATTTTGAAATTTCTGACCTACCAAAGTACATCCTATAAAACCTGGTTATATATATATTGTCCAGATCAGCCATGGAGGAAAAATAGTCTTCTGGAAGATACACCAAAGCCACTATATTATGCATGTTTTACAGAGATGGTTCAGATAGTTGAAATGATTCTAAAGAAAGAAGCCAATGTCAATGCTCAAGGTGGTCATTATGGAAATGCTCTCCAAGCCGCTTCACAAAATGGAAATGAAGGCATTGTGAAGCTTCTTCTGGAAGCAGGAGCAGATGTCAATGCTCAAGGTGGT
>ML180179.1:13799-24784 GCA_004369135.1 Dendrothele bispora CBS 962.96 | reverse complement strand
AGAACGCGCCTCTGACCCAATAACTCAAAGAGGAGTTAAAGGTCATATCATTATTTATCCTCAACAGCCTTCAGCTGTTGCAAAGTTGCTGCCACCGTCTATTGAAGAAATATCATCTCCTATCTGCGTCTTATTCATTGGATCCCAGCCGCCTTCATCTGAGTGGCTTCGCACCAAAGCCAAACGGTTTGGCTAGGTTGTGGAAGGATAGATATACCTTTTTGTTCGAATGAGATGAGTTTGTCTCTGACCTGGCGCACATGGGCAGTAACTCCGTCTGGTGTTTAACAGGTCTACTTGCAATATGTTGGCTTTTACAGTGGGTTGTTCGTCTACATGCAATAAAGTTACTTTTGCTTCCCTCACTTGTGGTACAGCGTAAAACGGGGAAGTTGTAGGTATCAGGCGTTGCCGCATGTCGGCCTTACTGGTTATTGATTAACACCGGAAGGTACAGGATATGCACCTGAAATGACCAAGGAGTCGTTGACAACACTGAAGCCAACGTACTCAGCTTTGGAGGCATTCTTTCCAGCACTTCCCTTTATACAAACAAAATAAACATAGCAATCGTCTAATAGTCCAGTTGCCATAGTTCGGTTCGAGGTCTGTAGTCTCGAAGACGACCTTAGAATGTATCGGAGCAGAAATTGTTTTGCGGTACTTGCTCGAAGGAGGAAAAGGTTCCGTCACAAAGGTCGGAAGACTGAATTGGTGACATAAGTTTTGGATCGCTGTAAACCCGTGACGTTTTTATGGGACTGGCTTCTCTTTTTTCACCTAACCCCCACTCGATTTCTTTCCGTCCTCTCTGGACAGAGACTGTTCAAATGACTTTTTCCTTCCTCGCCAGCAGGACGTGGCTCTTGTCAGTCGTTACTTTCTACCTTAACATCCATCCTGTAATCGGCCAGACCCCGTTCAAAACACGCTCCGACCTCGTACCAGCTCCATGGAATGTCACCTTCACCAACATGAGCGCTGGCTCTCTTTCTGATTCTAGCTTCATTTTTATGGCTCCGCGAGTACAAAGCCCTACGGGACTCATGATTTTCGATAACAATGGAGAACTTGTTTGGCTCAATAACGACAGTTCGGTACAAGGTGCTTTCGACTTTAGACCTCAGAACTGGAAAGGTCAGACCTACCTCACGTACTGGAGTGGAACGGCTTCGACAGCTGGCTTTGGGAAGGGATTCGTCTACATGTTGGACTCGACGTACCAGATCACACACAACTTTACCGCAACCAACATGAGTGACTTCCATGAGGTACGTGATCACAACTACTGTATTTATTTCACAATCAATACAATGCGTTCTATTTTTTCTCTGATCTTTTTATCCGAATGATTAGTTCCATATAAATGCCGATGGGACGGCAGTCACTTCGGTCTATTCTCTTCTCACTACTGTCGACACAACTGGGAAGAACTTCGGACAAGCCAACAGTTTCGTATGGGATGGGTGTCTCCAAGAACTCAACATAGACACCGGTGAACCCGCGTCTTTCGATTTCTGTTCGCTGGAGAAGGGGATCAGTTTGTTCGACTCGTTCACGGATCCGAACGCTCCCCCGGTTGACGAAAATAGCGGTTGGGATTATGTCCATGTAAGTCCGACGGGAAATTGTTCCCTATGAGCTATACATAAATGACGCAAACTTTCATTTTGGTTGTTAGGTCAACTCCGCTGAGAAGGATGCTACTGGAAACTATCTTATGTCTGCTCGGCACACCCACACAGTCTACTACATCGACGGTTCCACCGGTGAAATCTTATGGCGTTTAGGCGGGATGAACTCCAATTTCACCGGAGACGGTAATGAATTTGGCTGGCAACACGATGCGAGGTGGATAGGTGAAAAGTCGATGAGCTCGGACGATTTACAGTCCGCGAATTCGGGCGGGAAGAGGAGGTTGACGATATATGATAACGCTTCTTCCGGTTTCGACAACACTGGGACGGAATCTCGTGGGATCCTTGTGGAATTGGATTTCTCGGCCATGTCGGCTACGATCATCACTACTTATCATTCGCCTGGAGGTGAGACGACTTTGTTGAGCGCTTCGCAGGGGAACGTGCAGTGGTTTGCTGATCATAGTGAACTCAACTCGGACAACGTGCTCATGAGTTATGGTTCAGTGCCCGTGTTCGCAGAGTACACTAACAGCGGCGATGCTATTCGGGTTGTGCATTATGGAACCTCTGATAGCGCTCAGGGTTATCGTATCTTCCGTGATACATGGACGGGCACGCCAACCACCGCTCCTGATGCCGTCATCCAGGATGGTGTCTTGTATGTCAGCTGGAACGGTGCGACCGAGGTGACGCAATGGACTGTTCAACAAGGTGATTCACAGAACAATCTCGGTAACGACACGACGGTGCAAAAATCGGGTTTCGAGACGGCCATCAACATCGATTCGACAAAGGGTGCGACGCAGGTGATGGCGATTGGCAAGAACGGCAAGACGCTCGCGAAGAGCAATGTTTTAGGGGCGGATGGGTCGAATATGGGTGGTGCTGTCAATGGAACTGCTACACTTGGTAGTGACGGGTCGGGTTCTGGGTCAGGAAGTAATAATGGTGGTGGTGACGATGACAATGGTGCGATCGCATCATTGGCGTCTAGCGTTTCGATCTTTTGCGGTGTCGTTGCTGTCTTGTCCCTCCTCGTTGGAACTACTATTTGATCACAAGAGCTGATTGAATTCCTTGTGCTTCAACTATAATTCCTGTTTTTTTTTTTGTTTTCTTTCTTCCTTTTGAACTTTGGTTACTTATTCGGACTCGAACTTTTTGGAATAACACGAACGTTTGTGTTCGCGTGCTCCCATCCATTCGTTTCTGAACAAGGATTTCATCGTACATATCCATATATATCGTGTATCATTCCTATACCACATTTGTTCCTTGTTGTACCATAATACGCTGTCTTTTCTGTGTACTTTTTTTTCCCTGAGTACGGTCGCTACGTTCATAATGCTATGTTGTGTAACCTCGACCAGAAAATCATAGGTTATGAAAAGAGTACACAAACGTAAAAGGCAACGCACCCAGCCTATCAATATCTTCTGCAGCGAATGAGCCACTCGCTGAAGTGTATACTTATCAGGCAGAATAACAAACATCAAATCTGTTCTGCCAGTCCGGCCGATCGACACAGGCCTTACCAGCAGCCTTGAGTTCCTGCAGGTATGGCACTGTAATACCAACTTCAAATCATTGATTAAGGTTTGGCCCTCGCCGCTTGTGGCCATATTCCCCGATCATTTCTTAGACACAACTAAATCATAGTATTATGATCATAGATGGGCATACAGTGACTGAATCATCTGGAAATTACTATTACGATAGTGCGACGAAGAGCTACTACTTAAGTACAATTATTTTAATTGCTGAAACATCGGTTTCTAGTTATATACGCCAAAAAGCACGGATTGGCTTGTCAATTTCGCCTTTGCCGAGTCGAGGCTGGGGGTTCAGTAGCAGGAGATCCTGGAGCCAGATGTTTGATTTTTCTATAGTCATAACTAGTACTCTTCTTTAGCCTGGCGGAGACATATCAAGTTCTCCGGCCTGAATTGGAGGGGGAGATCAGGGAAGCTGTTCATCACCGCATATCTTCCTGAGCATACTCATGATCTCAATTTGATCTTGACGGCGTCGGTTTATTTCCTTCTCCATCATTGCTCTATACTGATCCTCTGTATTCCCACCGCTCGCACTTAGTAAACCCAAAGCTTCTTGAATTGCTTGACGAAAGGCAAGGTGAGGATAAATGTATTCAATCCCCCGGCGGGTGTCTGAGTCATGCGCTAGACAAAGGATACGCCACCATTCTTCAAGAAGCGGAATGAGCGGATTGAAATAGGGATGAATGCAAGGAAGAACAATGCTAGAAAAGTCGGTCTTGTTGTTGAACAATTCCTTCTTGTTGTAGGCAATTATGTGTCTGGGTCCATCAAAGAAACAATGCACCTTGTTCCTGACTTTTAGAACTTCCAGCGTTTCAGGAGTTTTGATGCGAAGTTCGACTCGTAGTCCACCACCAGGACCTTCTCTAGTAAAGGCCTCATATAATAAAACCCAGAATAGAGCTTCCATGTCATGAATCGCGGTGTGCGGCAGCTCCGATTTGTCTTGCGAAGCAAGCTTGTGACTCATGTAAGGAACTGTACCCTATTAAACAAATTAGTGTCCTTTCAGGAAATCATAGGTAAAGAATTTACACTTCTCTCTTCGTTTTCGCTGTTACATTCACGAAAACTGGGTGGTGGTGGTCTCTAAGATGAATACATCAGGCATTGTCTAACATAAGAAAGTCAACGCTATGACTTACCTGCCACCCAAAGATCTTAAAATCATCAAGCGTGACTTGCGATGATTCTTGGTTGGCTGCACGCTCTTGTATCTCTTTCCACTGAGACTTGTTGAAGGATTTGACGATGGATCTGAGATAACTGGAAGCCTCATCCGCATGGTCATCGGCACCCTCGGGATCTTCAGGCAAAGTGTAGTAAATTATAGCTTTGCTGAGTTCAGGGTGAAGTCCAATCCGATTTCGAAACTTCTTACCCAGGAGGAAGCTGTTGAAATAGCTCTGCAAATTTGCCATCAACTCTACGAGATCATCAAGTTCCATCTGCTCTATCAGATCTGAGGATATAGAGAACTCATGTCCAGTGAGCCGTTTTCGATACTCCATATCAACCTTTGCATGATCCAGGTCGTTAAGTCGACCAACAACTTTCTCCGGCTCAAACTGGGCTGCCTCAATATCGACAGGACAGATTAAGATGTTGGCAGGACTGAGGTCTCGATGAACAATCCCGTTCATCAATAGGAACTCATAACCTGACATAGATTCGTAGGTATTAGCAATGAATATTGTAGAAGAAAGGAACGGCAAAGTCGGTACATACCGTCAATACACTCTGATAATGTTTGTAGCAGTTCCTTGAGGGAAAGGAACCGCTTGATCGCGTAGCCATAATCTTTGAGAGCCATGCGACAAAGCCCCCGATCGGTGAGGGGAAGGGCGCTTTCAAACATGTTGGTTACACCAGTGATCGTTTGGTGGATGATCTGTTCCTGAGGCTCAGCGTGCGATGTAGCCACTTTGGATGTCTCGGAAGCTGGAAGAGGATCGCTGGTAATTCCTTTACGAATGTCTACAAGGGTCCTGTTTCCAAAGTAGATCTGAATGGCGACGACTCGTCCAATACAGTGGTCTTTGGTGTCGCCAGCCTTTCCGGTAAGAGCATAAACAGCGGCTTCAAATCGGGGTGAAGGGATGTCGGGCCCCCTCGTTGTGTACGGACTCCAAGAATGTTTGATGACAGCGATCTGCGCAATCAAAAGTCCTGGTAAAAGATTACCCGACTGAAGAGTAATATGAAGCACTGACCGTTCGCTCTTCAGGATTGACAGCCGACCAGACAAGTTGCCCGCGTCCACACATTATTTCAGCCCGCGATAAACTAAGAGCACGGATCGTGACATAGGTCTTCCCTACAATGGACATTACCCAGTGTGTTCTGTAATAATAGGCCGAGTCCTTGAACCCCTCTACTACGCCCTGGAAATCAAGTTCATGAGAGAAGATGATGTGGTTGCCGTCTTTGCGATAAAGTTTCATGGTGGGATCCCAACCTAGCTCTTCAGGCGTCATAGTGGATAATCGGCAGATGATACGAGTAAAAAGGCTGGGTTCGTATTGAAAAGTGAATCCAAGAGCTTGTTATCCATTGGGGCGGAAAAGGGCATAAGTACGTTGTGAATATTAATCAACGCTTTAATGCCAAGCAACCCAGAACGATCACAGTACCATACGGACAGCCAGTCATGAAACAGGATGAGACCGAAGGCAAATCTCCTATCGTGCTGCTCACGAAAGATCTGTCGCATGTAACCGGTGAGCTGTTGGATCGCCGCTTGTACCTCTTTATTGGAGTAACCACTAAAGTCCTTCGGTTTGATTTCGACAGCAACAACCACACGACACCAATAGACAATCAAGTTTTTCAACTGAAAGCATCTCAGAAGGCATTGTGAGGCAACCAAACAACTAAATGACCAACCTGTTCTGTTGATAGCTAGTACAAGGACGATCAATGGCCAGCAAAGATAGAAGGAGTGAAATGACCAACCTCTGAATTTTTTTCTGCTCGAGTCCTAATCATATTCTGCGGCTCCATCCTTGGAGTGTCCTGAAAGAGAATGAGACCAAGTAAATCGAGTGTAACTGGATCGGGGTACCTGTTTGCTAAGACTTTCAAGATGTTTATCCCAAACTTCCTTGACACCGAGAAGATGCACAATGTCTGGGCGACTTTCGGCAGTGTTCGTGAATGAAGAAGGCTTTTGCGAGTGCCTATCGAGCCATACTCCCTTTCCCTTTCCCGCTAAACCTTGCTGGTTGCCGAATTCGGTTTGAATGCCATTACAAACATCCTGAAAAGGCCCATCACCTTTGGAAGGAAGACCAGCCCATTTCTCCCCTGTGTATAGTTTTCCTTCCTTCAAAGCATTGAAGATGGCTTCAAATATCGGGCTGTCGGGCTGTCGGGGAAGAAGGTTTCCAAAAATCTATCCCGATCCGCTAGACGCGTATTCAACCGAAGATCTTTCCCGACAGCTTGAGTAATATGCTCAGTGAGTTCGCGGATAAGAGTGCCATCGTTCTGCGTAGCGTCTTTAATGAGAGTATCCGTCCTCCTTAGCTCAGCGGCTATAGGAAGGTCTCATGAGAATCTGTATAAACTGGATTGTTGCGACGACTCACGTTCACCAGGGAAGGCTGGAACAGACCGTTTTGTATCAACACGGTAAGAGTCCATGGGAGGGGGAGAGACATGGCAAGAAAAGGACATACCACAAGAGGTTATATAGTTGATGGGCTTACAACCCAAGCCAACATGTAGTGCCTATGAACGTTTCCGAACGACCAAGGTAAGTGGGCGTCAAACCTTTCATTGTCATTGTCAAGCACCACGTTGACACCACGTGATAATTCTATTCAGTGATATTTTTTTTGGGGGGGAGCTTGCATCAGCAAGTTTCGAGGCATATAAAGTGCATAATGCGCATAAAAGGCATAAGCGCTATGCACATTTATGCAATTTCATACGAAAGTTGATTGATGGGCTTTATACCCCGAGTGTATAAAGTTTTGATGCATATTGCGAGGGACTTAGACAAATTTTTGTCAACTGATCAGTCACGTGTGTGTTTGAATCGGAGTTTGAACATTTTGTTGAATACTTCCGCAGTCTCACGTCGCTCTTCTTTCCATTTTCCTTCCTTCCCCCGATGCCGTTGAAACATTTCTACTGTCCTGGTCTGGCAACTAGAAGGTGTGGTTGAAAAGCAGTTTGGTATCAACAATGAAGTCAGCCTCAAACCTCTGGAACCTACCTCCTACAAAGGATTCTCCGGCTACCTACACTGATGAGGATACCGAGCGAATCCGAGTCAACCATCCAGATTCCAGCCGTTCTCAAATTTGTGAGTCTTAGTAAATCATGTGATGTTGGGCTGATGGTTTATATTTTTGGGTCCAGACAACGATCCGGACTTTCAGAAGCCAGACTGGCCAGCGTGCTCTTGCGGTTGTCAAGGCTGATATACTAAAGAGTGAGAGAGTTCGAGAAAGAGTGGTTTGGGTGCAAGAACAGCTCGCAACGGTACGTTAACTTTTTTTTCGTTTGTATACAGTATCCTGATTAAATATAGCGCAATTCCAATAAAGGTGCTTTCCATGGACCGCTTTTACTCGAAACTTCTGCGTTATTCTTGTCGAAGATCTCTTCCTCAGACCCCGAAGACGACTATCCTTATCTAGCGGGTGCTCTCGCTCTTAGCGCTGCTGCCGTATGTGGTCTAAATCTTTCATTAGTGACAGCTGATCATAATTGTTTGTATACAGATTCTGTGGGCTCTTGAGGCATGGCAAACCGGCAAAAATACTATTCAAGACACGATCGGCAAGGTGAGAACAGAGTCCCAGTCTCTTGGAAAACGAGCTAGGTCACTGATGTTATTATGTCGCGGTCATGGTTTTTTGGTAGTGTTACAAGGATCCGGAGCGGCCATGGCAGTATAAGGGCGATGGACTGTTGCCTCAGACCCGGCTGTTAGTTACTAATAGAAGTTGTATTTCTCTACCATTTTTACATGTATTGATGTTCCAAAATGAATTATTGCGACCCAAAAAAATGCAATCATAATAGCATAATATTGTATAAGAGAGGCATGATACAACGGTATATGGTATGAAATATGATGTATAATGGTGCATAAAGCCTCTGGCTTTATACACCTTATACGGTATAATGGATGTATAAAATTTATCTACTCCCCCCCCTCCTTTATACATGCATAATCATGTATAATCGGTATGGTGCCATACCAATTATACGCCTCGGTTTTTGCTGATGTGGGGGGAGCACTTCTCGGTCCAGGACAGTTGACCCTATTAGGCGGATAGTTCCACACTTAGATGGAGTGTTTAAAAACCTATCCGTTGATTATTGAAGTGAACAACTAATCCTGAGTGGATTACGGTTTGGAGAGTACGACAGAGGAGGCTCATGAAGGCAGTGGTGTTGCTTACCACAGAGAGGACGGTCATTGCCATGAAGTTATTGCAAACTTTTATAAAGGAAGAGGATATTAGGTAGAGCGGGATATAAGTTGTTAGAAAGGAAGGTGTAGGGACGACCGAGCTTTCGACGAAAACAGCCAGGTAGACCGACACCGTTCAGATGGTATGAGGCGGAGGAGAAGGCAAAGATATGTGGATGAAGACCAGCCTAGGAAGAATTACTGGTCCTATAGAGTGTTCAAGTTCAGCTCAGGAATTCCTTTTTGTATCCATAGCAGGGAGTCCTATGCGGTAACAAGGTACGCCTGTAGTACGTATTGTAGGCCATACCTTTAGAGCTTCGTTCCCTACTTCTCCAACACCTTCGTCGTTTCTTTCGGTTACATGTACTACGCTAGTACTCCAACGGTCTCTCGATATTCTGTTTCCAACCACTCTCCCCCGACTACTAATCGCCTCCCCTTTTTGTTTCCAATCGCCACCGGTCCCACTACTTCCTGGGTCGCTATTAGCCCAAACTACTTCGACACTCAAGAACGGTAAAAAAGGCAGAAAGAACTCCCAATTGAAAAAAAAGCCCATTGGCGGCCACAGGTAGATATCTGGAGCCGTGATCTGGGAGTCTGGCTTCGAAGTGAGTACTTCTTATAGTTAAGATGTGAGAACCCACTGAGAAGGAGGCTACAGAGACTCCCTTTTGGGTCTTCGTCCTTTTGTCGATATAAATATCGAGTAGCAGAAGCTTGATAACGATTGCGCCTGCAATAAAAGCAAGATGCACTGCCCTCACATCACCTCGTTCCGTGTGTACTCCTCGAGAATGTCTTCCTTCCCCATATACGAGCCTACACCCGTGTCGTTCGGTTGCGGCTTCCATCTCCCCTTCTCCTTCTTCTCTCATAGTGGCGTATCTTCGTATCTAAGTTTCCTTCCACATTATCGGACTTATTCGCGTATTATCTTGGAGGGGAGTTGTAGCCGCTTCCAGGGGAAGAGAAATTTTCTCGACGCAGCACTATGCAGCCGAGTTCAATGTACATTTAACTAAAGAAACATCAGTCTTCGACCCACGATTGGTATGTTAGATACCTACATCGGAAAATTACGAAGAAATGGAGCATCAATGGGGTTGGTCTGACAAGATAAGATAGTTGGAACGGATAATGGAGTGGGAGGTAAAGAAAGTACATAAGGAGGTAGAATTAGTCTTCTGCTCCTAGTCTACGTCTCTCTTAAGCCTGTCGTTCCTCTCGTCGTAATCAGCTCAATAACTATCGGTGTCACCGGTGCCCATATGGGGAGACCTTAGTACCTTGAAGCATTCTTGCTTTCTTCTTTTTGCCTCTTCTCTCTCGAGTACGACCGTAAACGTCAGGTACGACATGTGTCGATAGCTGCAATAGGTTTCGGAATACACGAGGCACGTCACATCTGGCTACTGGCCAATACCTACACTACTCCACCTCCTGCTTCACGGACCTTAAGAGACAACACGTCCACTGGGCCTGGAACACAGGGACGCATTGTTGAACTACAAAAACCATGACGGCGATCGAGAGCCTACGGAGCAAGACCGTATAATCATATGTGTCTCGCCCACAAAGAGAAAGCAAACTAGAAACTACTCACTCGATGAATACCTAGCAACGCTTCAAATATATGCTGCAACTTGCATAGACTATCCAGTGCTTCTCATATACAAGGACCGGGACAACACATGTCAGCTATCTTAAACCAGAGGGAATACCAAAATCCAACTTGACGCAGCGCCAACTCATGCACACTCACAGTAACACACTCGTTGAGCCCAAACTAACACCACAACAGGCTCG
Source organism: Dendrothele bispora CBS 962.96 (assembly GCA_004369135.1). Taxonomy (NCBI): domain Eukaryota; kingdom Fungi; phylum Basidiomycota; class Agaricomycetes; order Agaricales; genus Dendrothele; species Dendrothele bispora. Next base: position 14,342 of record ML180179.1, on the reverse strand, counting down.
CGTCAGGAGGTTCCAAAACTAGGGTCCAGAAAAAGTTAACTAGGACGTGCCGTGCGTAACTACAGTACGCACAACCCACCTGGAGCCGGCATAGGAATTCTCCAGGGGCTACACCCAAGGAGCAGGAGGAGCAGCAGGAGGATTAGATATTAACATCCTTCGCTAATCCTCAGGATACAGGATAAAAGGGGATTGTCGGCAAGGCTACAGTGAGAAAAAAATCCGCATTCCAACATACCTTCCAGGACGCACATATACGACAGCTGACTCGCAACAACAACTAACCAACCACCATATCCAAGGACAGGCTTCATGCATCATAAACTAATCCTTCTAACTACGTACTTTCATCATTATTGTGTGGAAACTCTTGTCCGTTGCGGAGCTGAGGTTGTACACTTACATTTAGATGGTCGGGACCGTACGGCAGATCGAGCTCAAAACCAAGCGGAAACCTTATAGGAGAATAGTGATACGGAATACGATTGTGCGCGTTCCTGTTAGCGGTAAAGTAGTGGGCGCACCAGAGTCCTTCCACTGATA
>ML180179.1:0-13774 GCA_004369135.1 Dendrothele bispora CBS 962.96 | reverse complement strand
TAATTGTAAAATGAGATGTATTGAATATAGAACCGTCACTTAATCCAAAAAACCCTTGATTAGTGTACACGGCGCAATTTTCTCCATATCCTCACCTCCTTTTTGTCAGGTCCACGATCAAGGCAAACTGCGGTGACTGTCACAGTTGGAGTCTTGGTATATACAGTAAGTGGTTGGAGTCAACGTTGTATTCGTAGAGCTTGGGAAGAACTGAGGAGTTTGAATGGTAGAGACTTGGTAATAGAACGCAACCTGGACTTGATCACTACAACGGTATATCAGAAAGAAAAAAAATGGGAAATAGCATGATATATTGAGGCCTGAGAAAGGAAAATATATAGTCACATCTAAAACAAACTATTAACTGTTCAGGCAAGTTCCAGCCACGCGAAGCGATGGTCTACAGCCTAGAACTGTTTATCCTCAGTCCTCGACCCTGCTAACCATCAATGGCATTTGAGGACGAGTACCACCTCCGAGTCCTTCAACACTAGGCGTCACAATCTTATTCATTTGCCAAAATACCTCCTTGTCTGAGGCTTCAAATTCGAATTTCGCAATCAGCATCGACAACACTGTTTCTGCACGACGAGACATGTGAAATCAGCTCGATTCACGACTAGAATCACAGAGAACAGTGCAAGACTTACTCATTTCCAGCTGAGAAAATTTGAATCCACTGAAAAGTAAGGTGAACAATCATTCATCTGATATTGAAGGAAGTAGAGACTTACATGCACGATCTTCCTCCAGCATTGAAAGTCATCCTGATATAGTGATTAGCAAAAAGTTCCACATGAACACCTCGTCGCTCTATCAAATCAATCAGAGGCGCATTACTTACAAAGGTGAATAAATTCCAGGTATACGAGCCTCGAGGACTTCATTCGGCAACGGCTCAAGCCATCTCTCAGGCTTCCATTCAAAAGCATCCGGTCCCCAAATCGCTGGATTCCTATTAGAGTTTAGGATGGAAATCACAACGTGGGTATTGTTGGGAATGTGCACTTCAGAGATAGAGGTTCCGTCGACACCCTTTAATGATTTTGAGAGTGGCAAAACTGTGTCCTGAACCGCCCTGATTCATTGCAATCAAACGCTCCAGGGCTCAATCGTATATCACTTCAGTAGTTGTCAAATCTACTCACCGTCGAAAGATATTGCAAACGGGAGGGAAACTGGCGAAGAGAATTACATCAGAAGATACCCTTTTAATGCATAGATAATACTTACAGACGAAGAGTCTCCTTACAAATCGCATCCAGATAAGGCAAAGAAACTAGTTGATCATAGGGAATATCCTTATTTTCACAGCGAGCTTCAAGAACCTCTTGTCGTAATTTATCTTGGATATGGGGCCGGGTCGATAAAAGGTAGAGAATGCGTGCTAGAGCGCTCTATAGGCGTCCTCTTTTAGCGATCACAGAATATTCCAACAAAAATGTTCTTACCGATGTAGTGTCCATGGCCGCGAAAAGGAATTGCCTATTGTAGTTGATGTAAGATTGAACTGGCATGAAGCAAAATGACAACCCACGATATCTGTGCCAAGATCTCATCTTCTTCCAACTTATTCTCACTGGTTTCCTCCATATTCAGTTTCACTAGATACCATAGCCTCTCATGTCAGCTATTTTGGCCCAAGAAATACTACAAAGGAACAGAACTCACTCAAAACACTCACTAGATCCTTCCCCTTCCCAACTTGCTTAGCCACGGCATCATCCCCTTCCTCCAGTGCCTTTCTCTTTCCTGCCAAAATCTCTTTCGACAAAACCAACATGTAATCCGACATATCCCTGAGCTTATGCGCATTTTCCGAAGGAATCGTGTCCAGGAGCCATCTTCGAAATCCGGGAGGACCCATCATTCTGATCCATTTGGCGAAATAGAGGCGAACGAGCCACATCCTACCGGATGCGGTGCTATCAATTTATGTAGTGATACAGAACGGGTATACATTTAAGGAGATTCAGAAAGTAAGTATTGTTCAGAAAAATCATGAAAGCATGATACGAACACAAACTGTTTGATCATACCGATGCAAGGATGCGTTACGGTTTCGTTAGCCAGATTATCGAATGAGTAACCCAATCCTGCTTGGCCGATAAGCTCGAGGGCGGTTCGTGACATCCAGGACAACATGTCAATCTGCCGGTTAGCTCAGTAATAAGCTTAGAAAAGGAAGGCTCAAAGAAAGAAACTCACCTCCTGTGTCTCAGGGCCGTCTTTAAATTTGGAAGACAGGCCTTCCTCGAGCTAGATGAATCATAAGAAACGAAACAAGTGACGAAGCGTTGTCAAATACGTACCTTCGCTACAACTTCATAGACAATTGGAACTTAAAGTTGGACGTGTTCATTCAGTTCAACCTTCATGCGAAAATCAAAGAAATTCCTACTGACGCATATCTTTCAGGTGAGCAACTGAAAAGACGGGGTTGAGTACTCTCTTCTGTTTGCGATGCTCTTCGCCTGGAAAAGACAATGTTTCCAGTTCCAAAACTGTGAGTAAAGATCTCTCAACTGACCTCTAAGGGCGTTCAATGCCCTTCCGAACATAAGGAGGGTAAATCTGGTTCAAGTGAACAGTGAAGAGTCAGGTTATAAACTGCTCAAACGGGAGATCGACTAAAGAGACGAACGAAAGTTCTGGTCGCTCGTAGGATGCTTGGTCCTAATTAATCAGGTTAGCAGAGATCCTCGTACCGAGCTACAAGCGATTCTCTAACCTTGACAAGAACATGCTGTAGAGCCATGGGGTCATAGATAATAATTTGTTTATCCTGTAAGTACTCGTAAACCCAACATGAAGTTGTATGAGTCGAGCACGAAGATTACTCACGCCCATGAAGCCATCAAGACGTGCGACGGCCCCGTCTGTATACCAAAAGAAAAATCATATGTTTGAATGGAAGCTGAAAGACAAGACGTCGACTATCACTGACAGTCCTTCAAAATATTCATATGAAAATCCCATGCCTTCCTCCCAGGATTGAAGGCTTCTCCAAAGTTGCCTGTGGATCAATGGGTAGCGTTAGAGATTGGATTCGTTGAAAATAATGATATCTGACTACAACTTACCTTGCCACCAGGATTTCGACTTCGGACTGGGAAGATTGGCCAGACCGTAACTATGATTGAGCCTTTGTCTGTGCAGGTAAAGTCGCACAACAATAGGGAATAAAAGTAGCACCAGCGCCAAAGTGGCATTACCAGGGATACTCGAGATTGATGCTAGAGTCATGTTCAGAGTGCGTTCGATTGTTCGACTTGAGAGGTGAGATGTAAGGAAAGATTCCTGAGGGGGGGTATTTATATATCATCATAATCATCCTATGATGCGACTTTTTCGAGTGCACCGATCAGAGGATAACGCCACTGATAGGGTGGTTGAGTACTAAAAATACTAAATTAGCTGACATTGTTTCTCACATGTCCATATTGGAGTCAATGGAATCCAAGCTTTTGCCAGTAGGCGGCACAAAAGAAGAGACAACAAGGTTTGGTGGAGTTTCATTTCGCTCGGACTATTGTCTGAGTCAAAAAGAACAGATAAGCAGGTCTCAATTTTACTAAGTAAAGTAAAACGACACAAAATTACTCATCTCTGGAATTTCAGAATCAGCCTCCTCTTCGTCTTCCTCCAAGCTTTTTTTTTTGGACAGCGCAAAAGAAGAGACATCAAGGTTTGATGTGAGCCTCACTTCGCTCGGACTATTGTCTGAGTCAAAAAGAACAGCTAAGCAGAACAGATAAGCAGATCAGTAAAGACACAAAATCACTCACCTCTGGAATTCTGGAATTTCAAAATCAACACCTCTCGAATTTCAAAATCAACCTCCTCTCCGTCTTCCTCCAAGGTTTTGGACGGCGTAAAAGAAGATATATCAAGTTTTGGTGTGCTCACTTTGCTCGGACTATTGTCTGAGTCAAAAAGAACAGATAAGCAGATCTTAACTCTACTCAGTAAAGTAGTAAAACGACACACAATTACTCCCCTCTGGAATTTCAAAATCAACCTCCCCTTCAACGTCTTCCTCGATGGCCTTTCCCGATACCATTCCTTTCATTGCCTTCAATCTAACAGTCTATGCCCTAAGTCCTCCCTTCCGTTACATGTGAGTCACGGTTGAAGTGAAGAAATGACACGATGGTGACTTGCTCCTCCCAGACGCTCAGCCATAGGCTTTATCGAATCAGGAGCGGCATCCCTTTCTACTGCGGCTGTGAGCCCCAGAAGCTCCCACGAGATTTGGCTTGGTAGGGAGATACATAGAATCCGAAGACTCTTTACTCATAAGTGCACCAGAGGCGGCGCCACCGGTCTGTGAGTTCCCACAAGATTCGGCTTAGTAGGGAGATACATAGTTGGATTCTAGAATCCGAAGGCTTATTACTCATATACCAGTGGCGGCGCTCCTGGGATAGAAACCGGGCCCACCAGTATCTCGTATCGTTTCGTTACGAGGCCAAATTTAAGAGGACTCACCCTTACTAAACTCGGCGTATGTGGCTGTGTCGTTTTCTCCATATGGAATATCGCAGCTTATCTCCGTACATCAGTATTTGCCTGCCACAAATGACCGTCGTTCCGCATGCCGGTATTTCAGCATACAGTAACAAATGATTCACAGCCTCGTTTCTGCCCATATCTTTCATATGAGTATACACTAGCGTTTTCCCCGTTGTCTTCCTTACCACCTTTGTGTCATACTCACGTTATGAGACCATTGATCGGGAGGGAAGAGTGTTTCAAGTTGTTGGAGCCTCATAGTAGCCATGGTTCTCGTTGTTTTCATCAATGTCCTTCTTCTATGTCCACTCTCGATAAAGCTTTTTCGAAGATTGAAGGGGGGGGAAGACTTGCCGTTTCATGTTCACACTGTATATCAATGCAGGATCCACATTCATTCGCTACTACGAAATAGCTGGTAATGATATATATACTTCTTTATTCTGATTTGAAGACGCTCGTAAATTTGACTACAGATCATCGTTTATGTCACTTTGCTTCGGGAGTATTAAACAGCAACCATAGTATTGTAAGAGGCTGGAACGAAATACTGAAAACCAACTTGGTATATAGTACTCGTCCCACTCTCAAGTTTTTTCATACAAGTTTGCGCAGCCTCTATGAAACCGGATCGATTGAGTTTGAATTTCTGGCGCAAAGTTGCGAAGTTGTAAAGTCGAGTATGCGTAAACAAGCAGTATTTACAATCTGGACAGAATTCGTATCAGAACTTAAACCGTGTTTTGATTCTGAATCATGAGTAGTCGAATACAACAGTAGGTCCTAGATTGTAAGTGGATAAAATGGTATGCAGGTTTGACAAAGTGGGTTATGATGTGAGAGGACAATAATGATACAACCATTGTAAGGTGAGAAAGGTATATATGATAGATATAAGTAGATCACTCCTACGGAAGAAAAATGACAGAACTCGGATATCCCCACAGCCGGTTCTGATGCAGAGCTTCTAAAGCCGCATATGTACGGAGGTGCAATGAATTCTGAAATAGGGTGGTGCAATTAAACATTAAGATAGTACAATCATGAGCAAGAAACTAACCTCTAAGCTGTATCTTCCCTTCTTTCCCGAAGGTCCTACTTCTAAATATTTACCTTGAAGAGGAAGAACGTCAGGGTAACGGTCAAGAAAAGGAATAAGAATCGAACACACCTGAAAGGACAAGATCGAAATGCGTTTTGGCGACGGTGGTATCTCCACGACAAGCATATAGCCGTCCAAGTTCATAATCTACAGAGATCGCGTCAAGGAAGTTCTGACGAAATGAACAAGGAAACGTAAGTACTTACGAGCGTTGTACACCAAAAAATGATCCAACTCGATCATCGGACCATTCTTCAAGACGGCGTTGAAAACTTCCTCAGAAGCTTTGTCCGCTTCTTCCTGCGACATCGTGGGTGTCTCCGAAAGATCCAACTCTGCATCTGGATCCTATCGGCATATTGCCGTTTGAGCACCAGAAGTATCCAAGATGAAAGATTGAATAACTTACGGGGTATGCAATATACCTCAAACATATTCCCTCCAAGAAATCGACGAGACACAAGTCATCCCAATAACCCCCTTTTCCGTCCAGGTATTTTTTGGGATCACCGCCGGCCTTGTCAAGAAGAACTCGAGCCCTTCGGACTTCAGCCAACATCTTAGCTTCCTGAACCGTCTTTCTGGGTGCGTGAGCGATGCCCAAAAACAGATAGGCTAATTCGAGTGCCGGAAGTGTCAGACGTCCGCCTTGCGCGATGAATTTCCGGGCCTTACGGGCCACCAATTTCTGTTGAGACGTAAGAAAAGGAACAATGGAACGGACACGGATGGACGCATAAATAAGAACGTGGACGTTGGAGAGTTGATGTCAAAGAAAAGAAGTCAGTTGATCTCGTCACGCCTACGCCGCTGATTCACGTGGAACTCTGAGAAAAACCATACTTGATTGATTTCTAATCGTCTATCGGTTCGTTGAATTATGTCCCAGAGAGAAGATAGGTGAACACGGAGGCACCCTGAATCGCAGCGATGCCTCCTGAATGAGATTGAAAGGTGGGTTACTAGGATATAGTAGGGTTCATAGTAGGGTTTTAAAAACTAGGGTAGGGGAGGGCAGGGTAGGGCAGGGTTTGGCAGAGTAGGGGAGGGTTTGGCAGAGTAGGGTAGGGAAGGGTTTGGCAGAGTAGGGGAGGGTTTGGCAGAGTAGGGGAGGATTTGACAGAGTAGGGGAGGGTTTGACAGAGTAGGGAAGGGTTTGGCAGAGTAGGGTTTGGCAGAGTAGAGGAGGATTTGGTAGAGTAGGGGATGACATTGGAGTAGGAGAGTAGGGGACTGTATGTACTTATGACTTGTGTCTTTGTGTATCTGAATTGTCCTGGACAATTGGGCACACAGTGATCCATGAATATAGATCCATGTAAGGAATTACTTTGTGGATCTGTGTGTCTGAATTGTCCAGGACAATTGTGCAGACACTGATCCATGTAAGTATTTACTTTGTGGATCTGTGTGTGTCAATTGTCCTGGACAATTGTGCAGACACTGATCCATGTAAGTACTTACTTTGTGGATCTGTGTGTGTCAATTGTCCTGGACAATTGTGCAGACACTGATCCATGTAAGTACTAGTACTTACTACTTTGTGGATCTGTGTGTCTCAATTGTCCTGGACAATTGTGGAGACACTGATCCATGTATGTGGACATGTTGATCCATGTGTGTACTTACTGGATACTTGTGTCTCTGTCCATCTGGATTGTCCTGGACAATTGGGGACACACTGAGTCATGTATGTACTTAATGAATCCTTGTGTCTCTTGACAATTGTCCTCACAAAATAATTCATTAAGTACATATATGGATCAGTGTGTCCCCAATTGTCCAGGACAATCCAGATGGACAGAGACACAAGTATCCAGTAAGTACACACATGGATCAACATGTCCACATACATGGATCAGTGTCTCCACAATTGTCCTGGACAATTCAGACACAGATCCACAAAGTACTTACATGGATAAGTGTCTGCACAATTGTCCAGGACAATTGAGACACACAGATCCACAAAGTAAGTATTAGTACTTACATGGATCAGTGTCTGCACAATTGTCCAGGACAATTGACACACACAGATCCACAAAGTAGTAAGTACTAGTACTTACATGGATCAGTGTCTGCACAATTGTCCAGGACAATTGACACACACAGATCCACAAAGTAGTAAGTACTAGTACTTACATGGATCAGTGTCTGCACAATTGTCCAGGACAATTGACACACACAGATCCACAAAGTAGTAAGTACTAGTACTTACATGGATCAGTGTCTGCACAATTGTCCAGGACAATTGACACACACAGATCCACAAAGTAGTAAGTACTAGTACTTACATGGATCAGTGTCTGCACAATTGTCCAGGACAATTGACACACACATATCCACAAAGTAAGTACTTACATGGATTAGTGTCTGCACAATTGTCCTGGACAATTGACACACACAGATCCACAAAGTAGTAAGTACTTGTACTTACATGGATCAGTGTCTGCACAATTGTCCAGGACAATTGACACACACAGATCCACAAAGTAGTAAGTACTAGTACTTACATGGATCAGTGTCTGCACAATTGTCCAGGACAATTGACACACACAGATCCACAAAGTAGTAAGTACTAGTACTTACATGGATCAGTGTCTGCACAATTGTCCAGGACAATTGACACACACAGATCCACAAAGTAGTAAGTACTAGTACTTACATGGATCAGTGTCTGCACAATTGTCCAGGACAATTGACACACACAGATCCACAAAGTAGTAAGTACTAGTACTTACATGGATCAGTGTCTGCACAATTGTCCAGGACAATTGACACACACAGATCCACAAAGTAAGTAGCAATACATGTATCATCTGGGACAATACGTGTATTGCGAGACCATGCTGTTGTTATGAAATTACATAACAACACGCTCGCAAGATGCACGTATCGTCTCGGACAATACGTGTATTGCGAGCCAGTGCTGTTATGAAATTATATAACAAGCACTGGCACACTCGCAAGATGAACATATCGTCCGGGACGATATGCATCTTGCGAGACAATGCTGTTATGTAGTTACATAACAACACACTCCGAGTCGCAAGATGCACGTATCGTCTCGGACAATACGTGTATTGCGAGCCAGTGCTGTTATGAAATTACATAACAAGCACTGGCACACTCGCAAGATGCACATATCGTCCGGGACGATATGCATCTTGCGAGACAATGCTGTTATGTAGTTACATAACAACACACTCCGAGTCGCAAGATGCACGTATCGTCTCGGACAATACGTGTATTGCGAGCCAGTGCTGTTATGAAATTACATAACAAGCACTGGCACACTCGCAAGATGCACATATCGTCCGGGACGATATGCATCTTGCGAGACAATGCTGTTATGTAGTTACATAACAACACACTCCGAGTCGCAAGATGCACGTATCGCCCCGGACGATACGTGTATTGCGAGCCAGTGCTGTTATGAAATTACATAACAAGCACTGGCACACTCGCAAGATGCACCTATCGCCCCGGACGATACGTGTATTGCGAGCGAGTGCCGTTATAAAATTACATAACAAGCACTCGCAAGATGCACATATCGCCCCGGACGATACGTGTATTGCGAGCGAGTGCCGTTATAAAATTACATAACAAGCACTCGCAAGATGCACATATCGCCCCGGACGATACGCGTATTGCGAGCCAGTGCTGCTATGTAATTACATAACAGCAACACACTCGCAATACACGTCTCGTCCCGGACGATATGTGCATCTTGCGAGGCAATGCTGCTATGTAATTACATAACAGCAACACACTCGCAAGATGCATGTATCGTCTGGGACGATACACATCTTGCGACTGTGTTATACACGCGGATTTTTTTTTCGTTCCAATCCGTGTGTATCTATCTCGTCCTGGACGAGGTAGATACACACGGATTATTTTTTTTTTGCAATCCGTGTTGATCTATCTATCTCGTCCTGGACGAGGTAGATACACACGGATTATTTTTTTTTGCAATCCGTGTTGATCTATCTATCTCGTCCTGGACGAGTAGATACAGACGGATTCTTCTTTTTTCCGATCCGTGTGTACCTATCTCGTCCAGGACAAGGTAGATGCACATGGATTCTTTACAATCTGTATGTCAAAAAATAATCATTCGTGTATATTTACTAATTACATAGTCAAAATAAATTCATCCGTGCACGTCTATGTCGTCCAGGACAACATAGACGCACACGGATCACTTGTTCTTACTAAAAAAATCTATTCGTGTGCACCTATGTTGTCCAGGACGACATGGGTACACCCGGATTCCTTGTTCGTACTAAAAAAATTAATCCGTGTAAACCTATGTCGTCCTGGGCGACATAGACGTACACGGATTACTTGTTCTTACTAGAAAATTGATCCGTGTACACCTATGTCGTCTAGGACGACATAAGTACACTTGTTCTTACTACAAAATTAATCAGATCCCCTCATAATAAAACAAATACCTATCGAGAGGTTGACTCACGTGACTGATCGATCCTTTCGATGGCGTTTTTGATAACGCTTCTTCTTCTTCTACTACCATCGTCCTCCCTCCATGGGATGCCCTGGCGAGCGTGCCGGGTACTCCTGCTCAACCACCACCTTCTTGTTACTTAGAATGCCTCGGCGAGAACACGACTAACCTTTACTTTGTAGCTTCCCTTCATTCTCACGTCGACGCTTCGACCGAATACACATTCCCATTCCTTCTGCACCGGTATCTACCCTGCGACGGCTTTTACGGATTGGAGAGGAGGGAACGGACGGTTGGCACAGAGTGGGAGAGCAACTCCGCGAGGAAGGGCTACGCCTGCTCTCGGTGGTCCGAGGCTTCAAGTGAGGGATGGAAGGAGTGTATAGATGAAGGTTTCGGTGCGTCTCTTTTTCCTTTTTGTCTTTCTAATCCGAGGTTAACTGATCGTGACCAATCTCCCTTCAGAAAAAAGCTCATCATCACCACCTGTTGCCGCCGCCGCCGCCGCCTCAGCAGGTTCTATTCGTTCGAAACGATCCACACGCTCCAAACGTCTCTTTCCACCCCCGACGCCTCATCACGCTCCCATGCCTCCCCGCGAACGATTCCAGTCCGTCGTCCGAAAAGTAATGGCGATGCATCGGGGCACCAGCATGATGGTCACAGGCCTTAACGTCGGTGCTGAACCCGGTATCGACCCTCGTCGTGCTTCCGCTGACCTCATGTTCGGTGGGATCAAGAAACGTTGCGTGATCGAGATGTTTGATTATTCGTCTACGAACTGTATGGCGGGCAAATATACGAACGAGGATTTTATTAGGCTTTTGAATCATCCCGAGGCGAGTAAGAGGGAGCCTTGGGTCAAAGTGAGGTGGATCAATATCGGAGGGTTGAGTTGGGATGTGATCAAAGCAGTTTCGTTGAAGTATGGTGCGTCTTTTCTTCTGTTTTTTTTTTTCGACTTTGGTTTCCATATGAGGAAGAGAAATTAATCTCTAAACATGTTTCGTTTACTAGACATACACCCTCTTGCTCTCGAAGACGTCTTCCACACCCGCAGTCAGACGCGTTCTAAAGCCGACTATTACTGTAAACATCTTTTCCTCCGAATCCTCTGTCACAAACTCGCAGGTACCGAAGACCCCGCTTTATCCTCTACCCCTTCGTCATCTCATGAAATATCACTGGTTGCCCGAGATCCTCCTCCCCGATACCATTTAGCGATGACGAAGATGAAGACGACCGTAACAAGTTCATGACGGATAGTGAGACGATTTATGGTGGGACTGTTAATTCTAGATGGAGTTTGAAGAAGGGAGGGACGTTGAGGAGTCGAACGAGGTAGCAGGCTGGGGGGAGTGAGAAGGACATGGAGATGGGGGTGTTGAATAAGACGAGGAGTAATGACAGTTGGTCATTCTTTGATTCGGTAAGTGTCCCGTTCCTCTAGATCCCTCTGTGTGCTTTCGTGTATGAACCGCTTTGAGCTCGATACTGAAACGGTTCAATTGCTCTCTTAGGACCGAAAGGAAGAAGAAGCGAGAGTTGCTGCTTTGAAAAAGGTGATCCCTTTTTTTCTAGTTTTGTCCTTTTTCGTTTCTAATTCTTCTGCACAGGGCGACCGCGTTCAAGTCCAAGTTCAGCCCATGTTCATCTTTTTGTTCAGAGATGGTACTTTCCTCCGTCCTGTCTACTTGTCCGAATAGCACCTGCCTCCTCTCCTTTTTTTCCTTTTTCCCGTCGATTCCCGCCTTCTTTTCATCCGACTTATAAACCGATTCGAAATTTGGCTTGACGACCTCAACGCCTGTCGTTCCCTCCCTCATTTGCTTGCCATGGTCTTCTTCATGTTTGCGTTGCCAAGTTGGCGGGTAGAGTGCGGTTTGATATATCATGTGTTTAACGCTGTGAGTTTTTTTTTCGCTTGAAGATTTGTCTCTTTTTGTACTGCAGGAAAGGGATGACTGACACGATTCTTATTTTTTTCCTTCATTTCGTTTTCTTGTATATAGGTCATACTCCTACACCACCATCTCCTCCCCTCGATGGGCCTTTCCTCCCTTGCCTGGAGACATCATCAAGGCCTCAGCAACGTGCGAAGATACGAACAAGAAGGTGCACCCGCGCACGTCATCTCAGAATTTGAGCAACTGCTCCAGGTAAGACTTTCTTAGACGTTCTGATGGAATATGCTCACGTTTCGGCAGTTTCACGTTGCTACATACATGGACAACGACATCGCTGGTAAACCGCAAGCGTTACAGAAGTCTGGGTCCGGTCTACTCGTCTGAAGGGAAAGGAGGGTCGTTTGCGAGGAAATCTGATGGGGCAACGTGTCGATTTCTCTGCACGTACCATCATCATAGGTGATCCTAATCTAGCTTTGGACGAAGTCGGTGTCCCCAGGAGTATAGCTATGAACTTACTTGACAAGGTGCGTTTCTCTTTGTTATCGTAGACATTACTCTGGAAATTTATGATCTTGATTATTCATAGTTACACCATACACTATGGTGGCAGAATGAGCTACGATGAGGATATACGATTAGCGCCGTATGATTACAACCATGAGCATCACTAGCCAAAAGGAGAAGGAAGGGTATAGTAACTGGGTACGTATATGACTTTGTGTAGGGTATGGGCTCCAGAAGGGGATTCTGTGAACTCTGATTTGAAGAGGCAGTGGATGATGACGTGGGGAGGAGATTTGGGATTAAAAAAATGGACGTAGAGAAGGAACGTCGGGCACTACCTATGTATTTTTCTATATCTACATCGGTAAAAAACTCTTGTGTAGTGCGAAAGTTCTTTCCTTGATTTGATTTGATTTTTTTTTTGCACGTTGTATCTGTCTCCCTCTTTCCTGTCTATCCTGTCTCGTGAACCTTTTTTTGCTATGGTATATTTTATAATCTATACCTCACCTATTACGCTGGTATGAGCTTTTGATGGACTCCTTCCCGATGTTGTGCGTTGTCATTTCACCTTTAATCAAATTATGAAGATTGTATGACGGATGCTAACTTTATATGCTTTGAATATTTCTCGCGGGGTTACCGAGCTCAAGACTCGTGTCCTGCTCATGCACAAAAGCATTGCCAAAGCCCGAAAACGGAGAAGGGATTATCGACTGTAAATTTCAAGTGGTTTCCGGAGTGCACTAACGCAACGGCCTCGGGATCCTTTCGTCCGAGTGATAAACATATTCAGCTGTGCACATTATCGATGAATGCGGGTCCATCGTTTAGGTTATTATCCCCACCATTTTGCGGGGAAGCTACCATCGACAAAGTTCATTTGTTATTTATGTCGGCATTATGCAACCCGGAGCTCCATTTGTATCTGCATGTTCAACTCTTGCTTTCTCGAGACCCAAATTTGATGTTCTAATGTCAAGATCTATTAGCGTTGAGAGGAGGGGAGTTCCCTGAGATTATTTCATACCTCAATCGGCTACGAAAACTATCATTCACGTTCGTACCCTCGAGTTTAGTTATCGCGTTTTTATGTGTCTTTTCAAGTATGCACTAAGAGATCGACGTTGCACTAGCACCAATAAGGATGATGACTCACATAGCCTTGTACGTCCGTACATCCCGCTGTAGTACTGGGCCGGTAATGCTGCAGGCAAGTGAACCAGTGTCAATCCATATCGATGTCCTATGTAATTACATTCTCTCGCAATG